>JAJOOS010003909.1:0-119654 GCA_029582725.1 Solanum chiquidenum
TTTATACTTTTATTTGAAAAAAACTTAATAAATATTATAAAGATAATTTTATTTGTGGATTTGATTAACAAGTAGTAATATTAACACCATGTAATATTGTTTTGTCGATATTTATGATAATACTTTTAAATTACAATTTATAATTTATTTTAATAATTATAAAAAAATATATTTTTTAATAAAGTGGGCTGACCCGGCAAGCTGTAACCCACGTACTTGTGGGTTGGACCGACCATTTTCTGGCCCACACCAAAAATGAGGTAGCCCGGCCTGACCCGTAAAATGTCAAAGCCTGTATGGGTTAGCCCGGATGGGGTGGGCTAGCCCATATTGACAGCTCTAGTAATGTGTAGGCTCAAAATTTGATAGAGATGATTACCTTAATGTTGAAAACATCGAAACTGCCAACAGTTTTCATGGATTTAGCATTCTCAGGAATGATTCTATGGACAAGACAAACCATAGAAACATACTGTCCTCTGTTCAAGGAATCGCCCACGAATAACATCTTTTTCCCTCGAAGTGTTTCCAACATTAATGTCGCGTTGAAACTATCATATTAAGAAGAAAAAAGAAGGAATAGAGCTATAAAATGTGCAAAAAGAAGAAGAAGAAAAACAAGTACAATAACAATATCTCTTATAATAAGTTACTAATTGATGAAGAGTACTAGTGTAAACAATCAAGCAGAGTACTTTAAACACAAGTGTAAGACATAGTAACAATATTCATTTTGACTCTCAAAATGTGAAAAATGTCATATAATATATTCCGCCATGCATAGAGTTCGTTTGACTTATATTCACTAACAGTATAAAAGAATTTTACCTCGGAAGAGAGCAACCATGAGGTTGCCATCTCCAATGTTGATAGTCTTTATCTAGCCTTCCATGTTTTTGACAAGTCAATTGTGGTTGTATATAAGGACATTCTGATTCTTCATATAAAGGTCTTTTCTCATCCCAAATCCATTTTCCATTGAACACATTGCATCCTTCCTTTGTCTCTCCTATAGCAAATGGTAATTTCTCTTTGCTCTTTTCTACCAATAGAATTTCACAAGACACAATTAATCACAGGTGAAATCAGAAATTTCGTTAAAACTGACACCATATGAATAGGTCCACGGTCCCCCCCGGATATAGCTTCTTTGAATGTATATAATATATTTGATAATACAATAACATACTAAGTACAATCCGATAAGTTACTTTAGAAAGGATAGAATTATGTACACAGATCTTACTCCTATCTTTGTAGGACAAAAAAGTTATTTTCGATAGATCGAAATATATGATAATACCAAGAGAAAAAAGAAGTGTTGATCAAACTTACTAGCAAATTTTGGATTTGGCCAAATCAAATTGGCCAAGGATGTGACTGGTGAAGAAGATGGAAGTAGATAGGATGAGTAAGTTATCAAAAATACAACCAAACTTAGTAATAAAAAAAGATAATTATAAATACTAGTTTTTCTAAAGATGAGTAAAGGAGGCAATCCCATTTACTGATTTTTTTAAAAAAAAATTGTAATATGCCTAAGTGACAAAAATACTAAAGGTTTGAAGTTAAACAAAGGGTAATTATATTATTATTTTTCTTGGCTTTATGTAGAATCCTCTAGCATGATTAACATAATGAAAAATCAGAGATCAATCAGATTCATTGTTTTTTTAATTAAGGTTAGATCATCTTCTTCTTTTTCTAAAACTAGCTAGGTAATAAATATCAATAATAATTATTAATGTGTCTACAAAAGCTTTGTGTTCATTGAATTTGGGACAAACTGCATTTCCATTTTTTGTGTTTTTTCCTACGATTAATTTAATTTAGGCAAGTAGATATGGTATGTTATTATTTAATTTGCTTAAAGATTTCGTTATTATTTTTATTCTTAGAAATTGATAATGATGCTTAGATTGATTATTTATCCACATCGCGATTTTAAGAGTGCTATGTTCTTTCTTGAGAAGACGTATGGTAAATACTTATATGTATTATTTATTGTTTCTCATGTGTAGAGAGCATTAATAGTCAAGAAATTAAAATTGAAACCTTAGTACTATGACTTTCGAGGAATTATTGTTTTATGAAAGTTTAAACTTATTTTGACTTTTAACTTGTGTCTCACCTGATTATTATTGAAGTCTTGGATAAGATTGTGAAGAAACTTATTTTCGTGAGTCTTGATTTTAATATTAATAAATAAAATTATATTTATCTATATTACATGCGAGATCATTATGTATTTTTTTATTTTTTCCTTATTATTTAATAACCACATTTTATTCTTTATCGTGCCCTTTCATAATACTAATAATAGTGTTACTCTGTATCCTACCTTTTTTTTTTAGGCTTATTCTTCATACGGCTGATTTGTGACGTTATGTAACAATGAAAAATGATATTTCCTCTGTCCCAATTTATGGGACTTGCTTTCTTTTTTAGTCAGTCCAAAAAAATGATACATTTCTATATTAAATAACAATTTAACAATAAAATATCTATTTTACCCTTAATGAAATGATTTACAGCCACACAAATTTCTATCATTCATTTTGGGCCACAAGTTTCAAAAATCTTCATTTATTTCTTAAACTTCGTGCCGAGTCAAACTACCTCACATAACATGGGATAGAGAGAGTAATTGATACAATCTATCAAAACATCAGTCATAAAAAGAGCAGAGTACTACAATGCAATACAATACAACACTATACTATATTATGAAACAAGATTAGGGTACATTTATCCATTGAGCTCTTCAATTAGATTAAGAAAAAATACCTTGCATCTAATTTTGGGTAAAAATTATTGAAACAAATTACTTCAATCATCCTTAAGAATTTTCCTATGGATAAAAAAGCTTTGTAAATAAAAGTTCATTCCAAGTATCTTGAAGGCCAGGCAAACACCAATGAACACAATCAGCATAGCTAAATGGATTTGCTAGTTGCTCTTGTGTTAATTTATTCCATTGCTTCTTGTAAATTGTTGTGTGTGCATCTTTTCTATAACTTGAGAGTTGTGTAATATTGAGAAATGTAATTGGCACTTTTGATTTGCCAAATTCTTCTTTAATCACTTGCATTATGCTTTTTCTACTATCTGATCCCCAATAATTTGGATCCTCTATCATTTTTGTTTCATTGTAACAATTCTTATTTGGTTCCCCTCCCCATTCTATGCTCCTGAAAAAATTAAAAGCCTCAATATACCATTGAATTTTGAGAACAAACTCGATCTATGTTCTTCGTTAAAAGTTTGGCTCATTTATGTCATTTTTCTTTGAAAAAGGGTTCATCCATGACATTATTTGTTAATTGGAACAATTCCAATTTTGCAAAATCATTTGTTACCCGTGGTGATCAATTCTGATTCGGCCACGTCATTAATTAAATCATTTTTTTAAAAGGACAAAGTCTCAAATATGCCATCGAACTTTGATAAAAGGATCATCTATGTCATTCGTTAAAAGTTTGGCTCATCTACGTCATTTGAGTTAACAAATAATGATATGGATGAGCCTCTTTCTCAAACGGAAATAACATAGATGAGCCAAACTTTTAACAAATGACATAAATGAGAAAAAAAAATTCAAAAGTTTGATGTCATATTTGAGCCTTTTCGTAAAAAAAAAATGATTCTCCTATTTATTTATTTTTCAATGGAAAATGCAATGCCTAAATTATCAAAATGTTGTTTGGAACTTCTTTTTTTAGATTTAAAAAGTTGCTAAATATAGAATAATAATGTGATTGTTTTACTCACTTTTCATGAGAAGGTGACATGCTAGTGAAGAAGACTCTAGTTTTGTTTGAATCCATATTCCTTTTAATCCATCTCAACATACTCTTTATTGCAATCCCATATGCCTCCTCTGTGGATACCTCTACTATATCTTTCACTTCATCATCAAAAGACCCTTGCCTGCATCAATTTTCATTTTATATAATTTACTTGCTTCCCAAGAAAATATTAAATAATAGAGATGAATTCATAATTTAGACATTGTAAATTCTAAAGAGTACTTCTAATTGGTGACCCCGTGGTCCAAACCACGGGCCAAGCTAGGGGAGCATGCATAAGAGGTTCATCCAAACCCTATTCGCTAGAAAATTATCGTACATACAAGCTTAAAATTATTTTTGATATATATAATTAAATCTCTCTATAACACCTCTCTAGGCCTATTATTGGTAATCTTAGAGATTCTATTTTTATAGGGATGGTGATTATATTACCAAAAAAGGAAGATAATTATCATAAACTATAAAGAGATAATTTTATAAAATGAAAAAAAAATTGTTATAAAGATGTTTGTTGCTATTATAAGTACAAAAATGTTATAGAAAGGTTAAATATAACACAAAAATCAATTTTGAGAAAAAACTTGTTTATTATAGAGGTAATGTTATGTAAGAATGTTGTCATAGATAGGTATATATTACTGTATTTTAAATTCTTATAGTGAATATACTGACTCAGCCACGACGAAAAGCAATAAATAAAGTAATAGCAAAAGAGTCAAGGAAATTACAAAATATTAAAATGAGGCCCCCTCATCCACCAAAGGTAAGTATTGAAGACAATTATATTAGCCCCTTTCCAATAGTTTCCATGTGCATTTATTGAACCTTTTCTAACAACTCTTTCTTCAATTCTATGTTTTACTGCATCATCAGAATTTGATTCCAGCAAAAATGGTGCCCAATAAAACTCAATTGTTGCATTATAATCCTAAAAAAAAAAAAAAAAAAATACTCAAATATAAGCCAAATTATATATCTTTGTAACAAAATTGTAATGTGTAAGTTCAAATTTTTGCCAGAGGTGATCACCTTAATCGTGAAAACGTCGAAATTACCAATAGTTTTCATGGATTTAGCATTCTCAGGAATGAGTCTATGGACAAGACAAACCATAGAAACATATTGTCCTCTGTTTAAGGAATCGCCAACGAATAACATCCTCTTCCCTCGAAGTGTTTCCAACATTAATGTCGCGTTGAAACTGTCATGTCATGTAAGCAAAAGGCGTTATAGTAACAGTTAACCTCAAATGTTAGTTCATAAGTTCAATATTTTAGTTTTGGTTATAATAATATGGGGTAATTGAATCTTTCACATTGGTCAACATATGACCATATAGTAAATTAAATGTGTGTTTTCACTCTTTATTCTAAGTTTAAAAAAAGTTTAATTTTTGAGAAATGTATTAAGTGGATGGACAAAGGAGTGTATAAAATTAATTAAACACTAGAGCTCCTACTTGTTGAAATTTTTGCAACATTACTCATATATATGTTTCACGTCAAAAATATTGTATTCGATTAAACTCGTAGCTCAATATAGCTACATTTGCCATTGGACTAATGGACTCATGATATAATTCGTTATGCATTGAGTTTGTTTGACTTATATACACTGACAGTATAAAAAAATAATTACCTTGGAAGATAGCAATCATGAGGTTGCCATCTCCAATGTTGATAGTTTTTATCTGGCTTGCCATGTTCTTGACAAGTCAATTGTGGTTGTATGTAAGGACATTCTGATTCTTCATATAAAGGTCTTTTCTCATCCCAAACCCATTTTCCATTGAACACATTACATCCTTCTTTTGTCTCTCCTATGGCAAATGGTAACTTCTTGTTCTTTTCTACGAATAGAAAAGAAAATTCATAAGATATAGTTAATTAACAGTGAAATCAAAAATTTCGTTAAAAATATTCAAGATTTAATGTAATAAGTATCTATAAGAAGTAAATTTTGACTTATATACATAATATTATTTTCCATAATACACAAGAATTCTTCCCACGACAGGACTTTAATCTGGTTAATTATATGGTTGCAGCGCGTAATGTGTGAGTTTGAATCCTACTACATATAAAAGATGATGATTTACAAGAATGACCTTGAAGGTGAGTGGTCTTAATTTTTTTACCTTGATGGCTTCATGGACAAAATTTCAAGTTTTTAACAAGTTGACTTTTGACTTGAAGAATGTCCGTGGAGTAAGCTAGAGCCACAAGTTCAAGACCACAAATTTTCAAAATTATTGGGTATAATTTCCAATACAATTTTTTTTTTACTATATTTAGCTAGAGAGGGGTAAAAGGGTGCATGGGGGCCTATTATCCAAAAGAAAACATTCTCAAAATACTGCATATCATTGATGAAGGGTGTTTAGTTGATCACCCTTCAATCTATATAGCTATATCATTGCGGCAATACTCATGCTGAATCCACCAGCTCTAGATTATTATGGTCATACTCGTACTGAACCACCAACTCTAGATCCTAGATCCAACTCTATTAGGGAAAATAATATTGAAGTTTAGTATGAGAGGATTTTATTTTTTTGTTGTGATTAGTTTGTTATGTTCTCATGTTTGGACCAAACAAACAAAAAATGTACAAAAAAGCCAAAAAAAAAAAAATCTCTAGACAAACATATATGATAAACTCCACCCCAACACCCCCAAAGAAAAAGGTGCAAATTAATTAGAAGTACTCACTAATATTACTTGAGATGGAATTTTGTTGTTGGCTGGAAATTCTGGGATCAAGCTGGCTAAAAAAACAATTGAATTTTTCACTATATAGAATAATGATAAGAACAAAAAAGGGTAATAATATTAAGAGGAAATATGAAATACGAATTTTCCTGAGAAAATAAGAGGAAAAATAAAAAGAAGATGAAGGTGGCTTCATTTTTTTGGTTTTTTTTGGTTTTTTGAAACCTTTTGTAGCTACATCTTATTTTTTTTCTGTTTTCTTTTTTTGGTTAGGTAGTGAAAGTCATCTATTCAGACTGTTCAGTGTGAATATAGGTAAACTATAGGTTACCTATAAAAAGAGTTGAAGAAAATTAATTAGTTCTATTTTCAGCTAATTGAATAATTAATTTTTTTGGAATTATTTGTTGGTAGTTACTATTACTTATCATCTTATTATTATTATTATTATTATTGTTATATTAGGTTTGAAGAAAATGACTTGTATTAATAGAGAGGTTATCAATGGATAAAGGGATTTAAGTCCCATTAGTTTTTATTAAAATTAACATGTCAGAAACTAAAATAAGATGTGTATTAAGATTAAGTCGTTTGAAATCTAACGATAACATTTTAGTTATGCCTAGAGGTTCATTTTATATGGAGGCGATTAATACAACAATAACATACTCAATATATTCTTACAAGTGGGGTGCGGGAAGAATGAAATGTATGTTGATTTTATTCCTACTGGAGAAATTGTTTTCGATAGATATATATTTCTCTAATAATGAGTAATATGTAACATAGTGATTGTGGTCAATCCATATATATATATACATATATATATTATTATTTTTTAAAAATGATGGTCAAAATAATGTCAATTGTTATGACTTATGATGATAGAACTCATACAGGATCTCCAAAAGGCAATGATCTCCCTTGGCTTCTAAGTGAAGGGTGGTCATGAATGATCTGATATAATTATTTTCACATTTTATATATTGACAAGGACTTAATTATATATTCGCTGGTGAGGATTGCTGAAAACTATATAAAAAGATTAAATATTGTTCTCATAACTGATGTCGAACTTCCAACATCCTCTGGCACACGCAAAATTGGGTATATGGAGTAGGAATATAACATAAGGGTTCAACATCGGGTAAATCAAGAATTAGAATGAATCTGACTCTAATATCATTTTAAGAAATGAATCTTTAACCTAACTCAAATCCAAAAGTTACAAAGTATATTACTAATGCAAATATCAGTGCATAAAGTAAACCGAATTCGTGCTGAAATATCCCACTTCGGAGATAAAATACTCTCTATCAAAGACAACTCTATTCCGATGCTCAAACCCAAGACATCTAGTAATAGACGGAGGGATGCCTACGACTCCACCACAATGGTAACTCTATTATCAAAATGAAAGTATATAGTGTAAAGAAATTAGGTAAATCCAGTACCAACGGTGACTTGTTTAAAGGGCTGAGGAGTTGGAGTGTGATTTGAGATTTTAGGTAATATTTCAACTTCATTTTTAGTTTACACTTGTTTGATACCAACTCCCCACCTACCCTAATATTTACATGGAGTAGGTGATTCCCATTGACATAACAAGATTTAGGATCTCAAATATAATTTGTTAAGATTTTTTTTACATGATTATTTCAGTTTCACTACTTATTACTTTATCCCAACTGCTTCCAAAAAAAATAATCTTTTGAAGAGCTTTTTCTATCACAAACTCATGGTTGTAAATGTTTTTCACTCCCTGGAATACTCTGAGATTTAGAGTTGATGTTGTCTTGACATCCATACAAGAAACTATTGACTTTGAATTGCTATTGTTCTGAAGGCCTAACGAGTTCCTTCTTTCTCAAAGGCCGTCATGTAAAGCTTTCCTCATAACAATGACTCGCTTGTTTAGTACTGCTAACTATCATAGGAAGATGCCACCCTGAGATTATCAGTAGCTTTGATTGTTGAATGTCGTGCAAATTAGGTTGTGGTTGTATTGACTGCAAGCAGACATAGGCACTTTACTGGTTAATCTATAAAGGGTTGTGACAAACATAAAAACAAGAATTGTCGTATTCGCGCTATAGTATTTCGCGAAAAATGGTGAAACCCCTTGTGTCTAAAAAACAACTAGTGGGCACAATGTAGTTTAGATCCAAATCCTATTCATGGTGGAAACACCAACAGCCTAAAAAGAATGCTGTTAACTAGAACTCAATGACACTGGAAAAGAAAAAAAGGAACTAGCACAAGATGACAGCCTATTCAAGGAAATTACAAACAATTGAAGTGAGGTCCATGAGAAAGAGCCAAGTTGTAAGATGTCCAGTTTTAGTCTTACTGGAGAGGAGGAGCATGAGGATCTGATTTTCTTGAAGCATCTTGAAAGAGCCAATTGTCGATCCACGTCAAAAATTGATTCATCATATCATTTGAGTAGTTAACTTGTTATTGCTCAAAAATTGACAGGAGAATATGAGCTCCTGTGACCATGAGAAGGTCCTCTAAATCTCCGCACCAATGATGTAAACGAACTCTGCAAAAGGAGAACATAAATGTGATGATAAGTTTTGGTTCAATCAGCCACGAACACATCCTCCAATGAAAAAGATTATGTGCACACCAAAAAGAAGGCTATTCTCAATCTCTTTTTTTTTCCTGGATATTTAAGGCAAGGCAGAGATCTATGGCATAGTGTTTCAGCAGGTCCATGAATCCACAATTCAACTAAGACACACACCTCTTTGTGAAGGTAAACAGGGATTGGAGAAAGAAAGCACAAGAATGGCTTGCTTGTATATAGTGTTAATATAATGTACTCACAAAGTTTGAACTGGTTGCCTCCAATTACGTAGAAGCTTCATTTTTTATACCATTGGTGCTTGCATGGAAATTAGCAGTCAGGAATGAAGAAAACAGAACAATAAACACAAATCCAAGAGTTGTCCGTTCACAGCGCAGAGAACTCACTGCTAGAGTCAACAACCATCCAACTAATGCAACCATGATCCTTAGAACTCGGACACGCTAGGTGCTATAATTATTCATGGAAAACACACTCATATTGGATGTTCTTTCAATATACCACTTTTGTGGCAACACTGCTAGGTGCTATAGAAAAAATAAAAAAAGAAACACAATGTTATTGATCCTAGCCTACCCCGAATCTCTCCTGGAAAGAGGTTCATTACTAGAAATGTTTGGACAAGCAAGACTCAATTATGTCAAAATGTATCGCCCTAAATCGCAGCCAATAAGACATTTTCACCAGATCAACTATTTAACTTTATTATAAGACCTCAGCATTATTCGATACCTGTAATGTATGTGGCAAGCTCGCCCAAAACTCCAAGTTTGGAATTATCTGCATAAGTCAGAGAAGAAAGATGTCAGATTGTAGCATTGCACAAATTCAATGTCAAAGACAGTCCAACACAAGCAAAGTCAGCATGAGTTTTATATAACAATACTGCACTCGATGGGGAAAAAAAGGTGTGTATTGTCAGGAATAATACTCAAGCCAACAAAGCATCTTCGAACATTGGATCAAACTTGCACCATGGTTACTTCACTGACACCTGAGGTAGCTAAAATTTTCCAAACAAACCAATTTTATTTCCTGAGGAAAATGTTAAACAGTTTACATTAAGAGAATTAATACTTTCCACTTTGCCCGAAATTCATTAACTTGGGCTCGAACTTATTAACTTGATCAGACTGATTATGATCTAGTTCAAGGCCTCTTATAAGTAAAAGGCGCTCTGGTGGGATCTTCATGGTCAGAAAGTCTTTTACAGCCAGTTTAATAGTGAACAGGTGGCATTACTCCTTTGGCCTGAATCGAGGAATCCCTTAGATGAGATGCTATTATTTAAAAGATTCTTTCTCAATCCCTGAATAATTTGGGGAGAGACAAGAGAAAGATAGGAAAAGAAACTTCAACAATCCTGTTTGTAACTGTCACCGGTGATGTGCACTTGGCGCAGTAAACTACAGCTCGAGTAAAACTGCAAGCTTACACACAAAGAATGACAAAAACCTACCACTCTCTCTTCTAGCAACGAATCATCTTATGACTCCTTAGTGTGGTGAGCTTTCTCTATGCAGATATAGAGTGGAATACTGAATGCATTTTTCGCATTTTTCTAACTGGAATAAATTAAGAAGCAACAAATCCAAATCATTAACATCCCAATTTGATTAATTTGCCTCCAACACACATTTAAGGTCAACTGATCAAAGCTCTGCAACATGTTTTCATCTCAAAGTTCATAATTATCCTCCTTGATGTCACCATTATTCCCTATCAACCACCACCATGCATCACTATCTATAACCGCAATATTTCAATATCTTCACCACCCCGAGGACCAAATCTGTAACTATATTATTAAGTCCTGTCTTGCTAATAAAAAAAGATGTCTTATTCATAAAAGACTCTTACTGTAAAATCAATGGAACCCACTATTCAGTATTCTCATTTTGCTTTATCTCTCAACAGAGTTGTTTAAGTTTATATATAGCAGCTAACTCCCTCCCCCCCCGCCCACACACACACCACAAAGGCCAAAAACATCACCTGTAGTCAGAATTTGACATTTAAAAATTAGAAGACAAATATACATCCTAATACACAATTTTTTTCCTTCCTCGCATAACCACCTTGCTATGAGATTGTTACATCTCATATTTTTCTTAGGTAAAAAGGTTTGACTCTATTAATGTTTTAGGCTTTTAGCTGCCTACTTTGTGTATCACATAAGTGTATTTGTCTGGTGCCAACTTAGTTATCTTGAGACAATCACTTACAGTAGAGAGTAGAATTATTTTGATAACCGAGAAATCCGTCTGTGATCCGCCGCCCTTTGGACCAATCACAGCCTTCTAAACTCGGTGGATAATGGACCCGCCCCTCTACCCTTCTCCACTAAAATATCGGGTTTCGCTTTGCATGGTGTGGGGCTTGAACCTACGACCTAAGTCACAAATCCTCCACCTTTTGCCACTCGAGCTAGGCCTTGGGGGCCAGTAGAGAGTAGAATTATGCTTTTGTAGCAAAAGAAAAAAAGGAGGATAGGGCAGCAAGAGGCCAGTCACAGTCAAACAGAGATATTGTGGCCAAAGAAGTCTGGATAGGAACTCTCATGCACCTATTCTGATAACAGAAAATGAAGACATAAGACAGAAAGAAGAGAGTAAGAGAAGTAACATACGTCTATCCCACGAATGCCCAAAGAGTAGTACCGATAGACTGCACCACCCAGCAAGTAAACTCCAAAGAAGAATAGGATTCTGTCCAGTGTTTATCAACCAATCAATCAATCAGTGAGAAGGAAACTCAATTACCTAGTCTATGCTTTTAACCATTAAACCTTACAGTATCAACATGGTACCAAACCAGCCCATTCCGTTCCCGTGAGAGGATATAATCAATGCACAGCCGGAGGGGTGATGTATTTTCGTAGCCTGCCAACAAAAAATAAAGAATGAACTCCACATCGATACTATCCATAAGAACAAGGTTCTTGACAAAGTTAAGAGGATGAGATATAAAGAGGAGATTGAAGAATGCACCAGATTGTCTGTTTCATATGTATGAGAAACTAGGAAGAAATCTGAGCATGCAATGCATATTGCAACAAGGTCTGCTGAGTTGGACACTTCAGACCAAACAAGCAACCACTAATTGGTGCCTAGGACTAATATTCAATCTGCTCCCATAAATTATGCTCCTATGATCAATGCCTTGCCGAGGGGTTCTTTCTTTTCACCTAGCATGTCACTAGAAACTATTATCCCCACATCAACTCAATGTCATGCCAAGGTTCCCATCAACTATGCTGCTCGAACTCTTCAAAAATGTCAACAGTGGTGTTGGATCCTTCAAAAGTAGTGCATTTTCAAAGAATCCAACACGGGTGCGGCATCATTTTTGGAGGAGCAACATACCCATTAAAGTGCCTCCCATCTCCAAGACTACTTGCACCACTAATCACATTTACAATTTTGATTTGCAGGTCCATTTTATACCATGCTAGACTATAAGAAATCATCATAATGTTGTTGTCCATACCAAGGCCTGTTACCTTATTGCCAGTTGAAAGGAAAAACACATTTTTATTTATTTTATTAACCAAGATCCTTTTCTTAATATAATGACATCAAACACTCCTATGAGTGATACAAAGTACTGCATAATGAGATTGAAACATAGACATTCAGAGTACTTACGTAATCACAAGTCCCAACTAATTCAAGTGTCTGAGGACCCTGACAAAGGAATGGAAAAGAAAATCATATGCCGAATTCCAATGAAATGTCACTGGAGAAAAGTACAGCCGATATACAAAGGAAACAAGCCCTTACTTGAACTCCATTTGTATCACATACAACAGACACAGCAAGTGAACAGTTGGACTTTGAACCTCGGTTAGACAGTTTAGCTGTGATGCCTTTGAGTGGATCCGTTTTGTCTGCCATATTAATAAACGCAAGAAAAGGCATTAACATTTCCAATTTAATCTAGTAAAGCTGTCTCCGCAGGTGATTGCAGACTATATCTGCATGAAAAAATGCTACAATTCGTAATTATTAATTGTGTACCTAAAAACAAGAAGAAGAACAAGTAATTGATAATAACTTCTCTCCTTTAATCTGAACTAAATAATTGACGGATTCTTACCAATGAGTTCAAAGGACGTGCTTGATGAATATCCAAGAGTAGTGCACACAGGATAACCTGCACTAACCATACTAAAACCATTAAGGAAATAGAACAAAGAATCAACTTGTGTAAAGTTAGCTAGATTTTCCGAAGAGTCAATGTATGTGCTCATGATATACTTGTAAATACCGCATCATCTCGGCATAGTATAAATGGATTCCTTTGTTTTATCACAAAAGGAAAAGGGAATACATATCATCTGTTTGTCTGTTGTATATACGATTTATATGTTCAACTTAAACATGATATTCTGAAGGTAATACCTCTTTATTCTTCTTTAGATTCCCTTTGAAGAGAAATGGTGATGTACCAAGAGTACATGCATAAACTAAACAGAGGATGAATAAAATCCCAAATGTTCATTCTATTTAGCTGTGTCACTACTTTGGCCAATCAATATAGTAAAACTTTACTAGGCAAGTGAAAATAGTTGACTTGGAGAAGAAGAGAATGTATACAGTTAGGATCACTAAGGGCATCAAGAAGATGCAAAAAGCTAAAAAAAGAGATAGAGTCGGCTCTATACAAACGATTAAGCTTAATACTAAGGAGCTGAAAAAATAAAAAAAACTGTTCAGTGTTTGTTATAGGGGTCAGATTGCACCAGCTATACAGAGAAAGTAAGCATTTAGCCTTCAGGAAGTGATTAGGACTTGAGACTCTATCAAAACATCTACAGTTTCTTTCTATAAACACCAAAAAGTACAAGCAGGTATCATTGACTAGATTTTCTTGATGATTTATCAATGTTCCAGGAACTCCATCCTCCATAGTTGTTCTGTCCACTTGCAATGCAAAAAAAGATGGTTGATTGTCTCAGTTTGTTCCCCACATAGAAAACACCTTGCGACCAATTGATGACCCCTTTTACTTAGGTTTTCCTGTGTCAAGACTGCCTCTTTAGCCAAAAGCCGTATCATGTGTTCCTATCTTGTTGCATGTGTATTGGATACTAGAACTTCGAACTAATTTCGCAAGCACAACTGCTTTCTTTAAGCCTTTTACAGACTCAACTCTCAACAATAATTGAGTAATTGACCATTCATTCATGCTTTCATGAGAACAAGCAACTGGAAATCCATTGTTGTTTATCTGATATTTTATTTCCTGGGAGTTCATCAATCAAAGCAAACTAACTTTTTATTAGGCAAGGGACTCTATCAATCGTTCAAAAAGCACTTCCAGAACCAATGCTCATAAAGTCATTTGAATTGAAAAAACTCCTAGGTAAAACATCTTACTCGATCATTTGCATGACACGGTGACAATTTTTTGTGTGTGTTTTATTCTTTTGTGCAACATGGGACCTGAAGAGATATGTCATGTGGCTAGATTGTTGGTCACAACTCACAACATCAGTTTCGTCAAAGGACTTCTTTTTTCTTTTCTTTTTTATAATCATAGTGTCCCCGTCAGCTTATGCACCTCAACTAATTCCATGGATACCTGACACCTCCTAGGCTCCCACCAGCAGAAGTACCGAGTCTTGGTTCCCTATCATATATTTTCTCCAGGTCAATGAACACAATGTGTAAATCTTTTTTACACTCCCAATAAATCACCATCAATCTTAATACAACCTCCATTGTAGAGCTATGGGCATAAATCCAAACTGATCCTCTGTAGCTCTTGTATTGTCCCTAAGTATACGCTCTATCACTCTTTCCCAGAGTTCCATCGTACAACTCATAAGTTTAATACCACGATAGTTCACACTACTTTTGAATATCTTCTATGTTCTTATAAATTGGAATCACACTATCACAGTACTCTTTCTCCACTTGACAGGCATCTTACCACTTCTTAATATAGCATTTAATAACTTGACAAGCTATCCCAATCCAATCTCCAAGGCACTTACAAACCTCAATTGGGATACCATCTGGACCACATGATTTTCTATCCTCATATATTTCATGATATAATTTACCTATTCCGACCTAATTATATGAGTGCAGCTAAAGTTTCTATAGCGGGTGTCCTAAGATGCTGGAAAAAGGATGGCATGGTAAGTAAGAAGGAGGAGAGATGGAAGATTGTCCCAGCTTGTATTTGGCAATCAGTTTGAGAGGAACAAGAGGTGTTTTGAAGGAGTACAAAGCAGCTTACAGATTCTTATGATGAATTGCTTAGGCCTATTTTATTTTTGGTGTGAGCAAAAACTATTAGCTCAAACAGAAGACGTTTTTGATGTTTTAGACTTTTTGTAAGGATAACTTGAACCACAAGATGTAAGTTGTAATACTTTTGTTGGGGAACTATACCTGTTGGTGTAGTATACCTGTAGATATATATAAGTAATGTTACCTTTCTCAAAAGAAAAAGTTCCTATAGTGTACAAACGTATGGAGATCCACAATGTGCATATATCTTCCCCTCTTCTTTTCCTCAGAACTTATTAATTGCCTTTGCAATCAAACATTCAACTGTAACAACTAACAACAGACACAACCCCATGGTGTTCAAAGGTGGTTGTGAGCCCCCATGGTGTAGGAGTCTGGAAAGCAATCAGATCCCTCTGGTCTTTGATGGCTGGAAAAATTAGTTTAAGAGTGGGCAAATGGTAGGAAAATTCTTTTTTGGTGTGATAATTGGCTTGGGCATGGACCTCTAAAGCAACTCCTTCCTGAATTCTTTAGCATTGCCACTATGCCAGTCATTGGTCTGGATTCAGCAATACACTGATGGAATATTACTTTTAGAAGGCTACTGCATGATTGGGAGTTGGAACGAGTTGTTGAATTTTTCAAGACCTTGGAATCATTCCAAGGGATCAAAGATACTGAAGATTCACTTATATGGAAGCCCACTAGTAAAGGAACTTATTCAGAAAACTTAACTTATAACATTCTGCTTAGGCACAGACAATCAAGGGGATTCCAACAGTGTTCTAGATGCTTTTTGTGCGGAACTGCTGGGAAAATAAAAGTCACTTATTCATTCATTGTCCTGTTACTGGACAATTATGGCAACTATTGTTGAACATGGTAAAAATCAGATGGTCAATGCCAGTAACAAATGTTGATTCACTGAAATGTTGGAACCAGAATGATGGGGAAATTAGTAAGAAAAATTGGTGGAAACTTGTCCCTGCTTGCATATGATGTACCATTTGGAAGGAGAGGAACTATAGAACTTTTGAAGACAAATATAATTTTGTGGAGAAAATCAAGACGAATTGTATATTTTTGTTTTCTTTTGGTGTAAAGAAAGCTAATGCTGAGTAGGCTGAATCACTAGTTGATATGATAGGATCTTTATGAAACAGTGGCCTAAGCTTGGTTGGGATTTTGTGAAGTCTTTTTGCACTGTTATGGTGTAACTTTAATATAATATATATATAGTCGTAACCAGTTTCAAAAAAAAAAAAAAAAACAGACACAACCCCACAATAGCTTTTAGTTCCTAAAATAGTTGGCATGAGATAGACATATGGACAAGACAATTTCTCACATACTTTTTTATACATGCTCATCTTGCTTAATCCATTGGATATGGAGTACATAAAATCTTAAAAGGATAAGCTTTCCTTTTTTCTCCTTTCTTTAGTGGTATTCTCCTTGTCATGTCCAAGTATTGAAACCATTTAAGTCATAATGATTTAAACATCTCTTGACCCACCAGTCCTCCGCCATAACTTGAAAGGACACTTTCATGGAAAGTGTGAAAAAAATAAAGACAAGACATGTAACAATTTAAATGTTAATAAAGTGAAAAAGAAATCCCAGATACCCATAACTTCAGTAGTATTACCTCCAATAATGTTAGCCACGAGGGCACTACAACCCATACCACAACGAGAAATACCACCACAGTCCTGCAAATGTAAGCATGTTCAAGTTAGAGTTGTCTACGTGGTGAGTAAAGAAAACTAACATTTCTGAAAATCGTTATCATAGTCAAGAAGTTTAAATTTCACATCTAAAAGACAGAATATTCCTATACATGGCTGATGGACCAAACAAGTCCAAGCTGCATGTGATAAATAAAATCACTTGAAGATGCTTTACCAAATATAATAAATAAACAAACTTCATTTATGTACATCTTGGTTACTTTCTAATGTTCAATATGTTGAGCAGAACATAAATTTATCTTAGCATAGTTGATAGTCTTCTAAACTTCACATCCCAGATACCCACAAATGATGTTATATATTTCCAGTGGCAAATCAAAGATATCAAATAGTCAATATTCAATCTTTGATATTATGATAATCAGAAGAATCACGAATTCTCAAAAAACAGAAAAACAAATCAATGAACATAATGCTTAGCAAAACTCTAATAATTGGTAGAATTTTTCAAAAGAGAATAACGGAATCTATATAACTTGTGTTTTTTTTAATAACCGTAGCGTCCGGTTCAACTTGTTTGCACCTCGATAATTCCATGAGATACCTGCCAGCTCCCACCAGCAACAACTATTGTACACCAAGGTTGGAGCAGGTACCAGAGTCTATAACTTGTTTCATAGTCATTGAGAGATTTCTGAGGGCCATCACGGTCCTCCTGGCCTCTCTCCTAGTATGTTTATATATTGTTTATTCTGCAGCATTTCCTGATTTGTAGAACTAGGGTAGTTTAATCTGCAGCCTCACATTAGTTGTGTATTTGGCAGCTACTAGAATACTATTGTTACGAGAAGGTTAGCTAATTTTCTGTTGCACACGATAATTTACATTTCATAGGGTTAACTATAGAACAACTTTGTCTCCTCTAGCAATGATAATTGGCAAAGAAACACAGATGTAGTTTGGCAAGCACTTACCCCACACTCAACACAGGTAGGAGGATCATGGTTGAAAATCATTGCATCACAAAGCTGCTCCATAAGCAGAGAGGAAACAAAGTGAGATTCAGTAAAGTATTAGCAGTTATCAAGTTTAACCAGTAATCAAATCCAAAAAACTTTTTTTTTCCTCATCACAAGATGTAACTGCCACTTGTTTTAACCATACATATAACAGTTCAACTACATTATGCTTCCTAAGTGAACATAATGAAACCTATAATGGCTCATTCACAGATTTAGTCACTTAACAATAGCTACACATCATACTTCTTGTCCATAGACTTCAGACATTCAGGAGCTAATAAAATACCTTTTTCTCTCAGATAAGGGGGAGCTTATAAAATACTCAAGTACATAGTTAAATAGTCAATGAGCAAGTCTTAGAAAACCACTGTGAAATTGAAAATCAAACTAAGCATGACAGTGTAACCTGATGCAGACAACCTGAAACCATAGCACAGTCCCATTAACAGCCACCTTGTAGAACCTGAAATTAAGTACAAGTACAGACTACTTTAGTAAAAATGTCCATCCCACAACAAACTAACAAAAGCAATATTTTCTTTCACCTGAAATGATGGATGTCAGAGTCCTTTAGTAAAAATGCCACCCCGCAACAAACTAACAAAAGAAGAATTCTATTTGAGCTTTGTATCTATTCTCCTCTATATTAGTCCATCTTACACCAACACTAAATAACGTCTTATAGGCAAAGAAGAAGTTCTTTCTTTGGAATTGGAGTTCACTAATGACTAAATCACACACTTATCCTTACACATACATTCAAGTTTCTAACCAAAACAAAACACTCCCAACAAAACCTGGACCTAATGTAAGTATACAACACTAAGCCTCAATCCCAATCCAACAAATTGGTATATACTCCCTCCGTTTCAATTTATTTGTCTCTTTCTTTTTTTGGCAACTCCTTAATTCTAATTTACAAGGCATGTTAAGAACCACAGGATTAAAAGACATTTTAGTACATTCCACGTATCTATAATTTAAGATCATAAGATTCAAAAGTATTATTTACTTTCTTAAACTCTGTGTCAAGTCAAAACGAGACAAACAAATTGAAACAGAGGGAGTATCCAATATGTTCTATTCTTTTTTTCTTTTTGATGACCGTGGTGTCCGGGACAGCTTTCACGCACCTCACAGAAAACCTGCCACCTCCTTCCAGCAACAGCCACCTCCCGCCAGCTATAGGTATCAGGTAACTCTATCCACCAAGGCTAGAATAGATGGGAAGAATCACCTAGTGTTTTTTGTTTCAGCTATGTCATGTTCTTAGCTAAGAACAATGGCATATATTGTACTAAGACGGAAATATCAATATGGAATCCGACAATGTCATTTCTCATATCTCATCAAATTACTGCAATAGTTTTCCCATATTTCACTACCAACCCAATATCCATCACCTATTGTTTCTCACATTCCACTATCAATCACATAACTGCACTAGTTTTCTTATATCTCAACTAATCTCGAACTAACAGAAAAAAGTTAGCAAGTAAAAAAGAGAAAGAGAGAGTACCCATCTTCACTGAGGATGCCATGAGGGAAATTACGAATTGGGTTCGTTAAGCTGTAATTGTAAAGCTTATTGCCTTGCTCAAAACTAAGCTGACACGTTCCATAGACCGAAGTAATGATGGTGGCGAAGATTAGTGGAAACAGACGAAGTAGATGGCGATTTGGGAAACTGCCACCAATTGTCATTTCAAATTCCTAAAACTACATAAGCAGCAATTTATTGGGTTGTGAGAAATTTTGCAGTAATTGAAGGTTTGTTTTCTTGATCTTCACAGAAATGAAGTCGAATCTTGCTTGGGAGGGGAGGCCAGCGAACAAGATGAACTCACGGCGGTTTTGGATGTGCGTCCTTATAGCTAATTACGGACTTACTAAATAATGAGCTAATTACGTATTAGTTTGCAATACTATGAATTTTATTACTTATATTTTGAATTTCAAATGTGTATATGATGTGTTTATAAAAATAGGCATTTCAGATATATATTATCATTTAATTTGTTTTAGGTACACTATATGATGATGAATTCGTATATATTTGACTCTCTCGCTTATCTTTTTTCTATTTGAGTTACCATTCTCCTATTTGCTTGCCTCTCTCCTTTTATCAGGTATCCAGATAGGTAGATACACATATTTAATGTAATTCACTGTTGGGATATATGTTATTAACCATGTGTATATATATAATTATTTTTTTATTTTTAATAGATCATATATTTGTTTTTGGTGTCTGTTTACTTATATATTACTTAGATGATTTAGTATATAGAGTTTTAGCTTATACACAAAGGATTAATCATTGGTTCTTATAAGTATAAAGTTTTTTGTTCACAATCTAAGATGGGAATTGAACATGTCATCGATACGATTGTAGCACAAAACTATATGTAGTTTATCTTGATTATGAAAATGGTATAGTTTCAACTTTTTGTGCTTGTGCATTTTGTATGTATTGAACGCAATCGAGTAGAGATAGTTGATTTAGACTGACTGACATAAGCATAATTCTCTAAACTATTAAATGTACTTATATTCTTAATCCTGATATAACCATTATGATTTGTATATGTTATTTATCGTTTTGATTTATTAAAATGTGAGATTCTAAGTTGGGTCAATATGTCTAGTAGATTGAATGATGATTATATATATTGGTGAAATAATAAACTAGTTGACGAAATTCATGTTTCGATATAGAGATTGATGATATGCCTTTTTGAGAAGCTTATAAGTTTTCATCGTGTCAAACCTTGCAAGTGGATCTATGAATCCGACACATGAAATAAGTTAAGTAGTGCTCTAAAGAAAATTGATCATTGAATTAAATTCGTCAGTAATTTAATTTATTGATTAGTATCTGTAATCTTAACATAGGGAATTATGTGTTTAATAAGAAATTTTGAAATATAAATAGAGGAGTGCAGTTACGAAGTTTTAGTGGAATGATCTGTGATTTATTATGGCAAGAATAATTCAAATTAATTATTTGGAATTATTTTCATAATGGGAAGCCTTAGAAATATATTATGTGGTTCCTACCATGCTCATATTTAACTAGAACTCAGAATCTATTATAAGGGGAAAATGAAGAAGTACATGTCTTTTTCTATTCCAAGGAAAGACTATGTGTTTCTTCTCCTCATTGGACTAGGGAAGAAATCTCTATAAATAGGGATTCTTCTAACCCTTGAAGAAGAGTAAGTTTTATATACGATACTTGTCCACCCAAGTATTGAGGGAGTTCAGAAGTGAACTTGAGATCATTGTAGAAGACCAAAGAATTGTCGTCCAATTTGTTGACTAGCTGGTGGATTCGCTTGAAGGTTCTAGCTTGTTGATTAGCTTGTGGATTCGCTTGAAAGTATTTGCTCACGCTTCAAGAAGTAATTCTTGAATTAAATTTCAGAAAGTTTATGTGCTCTAACATAATTGTACTTGTTCTAGCATAAACTATGTGTTGTCTATTATTCATGTAAGTTGTATGATTCTGATATGTTTTCGCTGTGCATATAGTTTTCCACCATTCACATGCATCTGGAAATGATTTGCATGTATATGGAGATCTCACTTGCCTCCCTCTGTCCTCTTTCCTTCTCTCACTCGCTTCTCTTTCTATTTTAATGTATCTAGCTGTAAAAATACATGTATTTAGGTGTATTTGATTTGAAATTTAGTATGAAATTATTAATTAGCGAGACAATATATAATTATTTCAAATTATAGAAAAATTAATAAATATGATATGAATGTTTGTGTACTTAGGTAATTTTTTCTTCTTTTTCTGTTTCTATTTCATGTTAACTATGCACAATTAGTTAATGTCCCTTAGGGTCGGAGAAAATGATCTCTTGCGACTAATTTATGAATTGAATAAATTTTTATTTTTTTTCATATTTCTTATTTGTGAAAATGAAATTTTAATTAAAAAAAAACTACAAATCATTCTCTCGTCATTTGTCAAATAAAATAAATGGGGTACAACATGCATAAAATATTCCTAATTTATTGAATATTTGTCAAGTAAGGAAATACTATTTCATTTTTTGAAGTCCAATAAAAAAAAGTTATGTCATATAAATTATGACAAATATATTATATAAATTGTCACTTTTAATATAATTTGTTGTATTTGTGCTATAGAGCTTTGCATCCATAAAATAGATGTAAATAATACTCTCCAATTGTCATTTGTCAATATATGATCACACGACTAGCTAAACTCTCCTCTCAATTTAGACATGATAAAATGAATATAAATCAAGTATAATTGGGTTGGGACAATACTGAATTTAAATAACCTCTCAATTTAATATCACATACGTACCAAAAATTAATTTAGTAAATAAAAATACAAGAAACAAATGAAATGTATACCTACCTAATCCAATTGTCAAATAAAAATCATTATTTCAACTTTACCCCACAAATGAATAATCCAATTTTGGTGACAAAGAACATTGCATTAAAGAGAGAAAAATAGAAGAAACTTTCCAATTTTCCTGCACAAATAACGCAATTTTTTTTATTATATCCTTTTATAATTGTGATATTTTGACCAAATATTCAAAATAATATTTTTCTCAAAGTAAATATTTAAAATTATTTCCAAAATCGGCCAATGTGATGGCACTACATAGAATTACTCATCTTTTAATAGAGCCTTATGCATTATGAATCTAAATTAATCTTTCAATACAAATATCAAACACTAATGAAAATAAAATAATCATTACCAAAAGCAAAATTTATAGCCGTCCTTCTGCTCGAATGCCACGAGCCTGCCACGCGCTATTATGCACTACTCAATCCTATCCATCCACGTGTCATCCATCCAACGGCTGTAAGTCCTCTCATGTCCGGTTTTTCATCATCTACTTACTATAATCATCATCCCTCTTTCATCTTCCTTTGTTTTCTTTCTACTGATAATTGTTCAATTTCTGCATAAGTTTTAGTATTCATCATCATGCTTCTGAAAGTGGCACCTGCGTTTGCGTTGTTGAACACCCATGGGGAAAATTTGAGTTCTGTGATATCATTTTCTTCACATGGATCTGTTTTGAAGAATTTTTCGGCAAAAAGTGGAAATGGATTGGTTGTATGTGCTTCAAAGGGTTCGAACAGCAAACCGTTGACGGGTGTTGTTTTCGAACCCTTTGAAGAGGTGAAGAAAGAGCTTATGCTTGTACCTACTGTTCCTCAAGCTTCTCTTGCTAGACAGAAGTATACTGATCAATCTGAAACTGCTCTTAATGAACAGATCAAGTGAGTTTTTTTAATATTTCTAAGATTTATCCATTTTTTTGCTCGTGTTTGAAGTTTTGCTTTTTATTGTATTATTTTGTTATAGTTATTGGTCGTTTGGTAGCATGGGTTACTAGAAATATTATACATGTATTAGATCCTGCATAAGTAATATCATGTTTGCTAATTGGTTAGAACTATATATAAAATTAATAGCGTGTTTGATTTGTAATTTAGAAACTTGCATAACTAATACAAGTATGTTAGGAAGGAATCTATGTATAATTTTAGATAGGATAGAAGATGGGATAATTAATACATGAATAACTAAACTCTGTCTAACTAATTCCTGCATAAAACAATACATAAATTTACTCATAACTAATCCATGTATTACTAATATTTGCATAACTCTAGTCAGCTACCAAACGATTTATACTGCTCAATAAAATTGCTTTGGATGGTTCCTTTTTGAGCCGTCTAGCCGAAACAACCTCTCTACTGCTGAGTTAGAAGTAATGTTTGCGTACACTCTAACCTCCCATGACACCACTTTGTGGGACTATAATGGGAATAGTGTTGTCGTTAAAATGGGAAAGGCTATGATTGGTCCAAAGGGCGGGTCACAGACAAATTTCTCGGTTATAAAAAAAATAATTAAAAAAATGGGAAACTCATGTAAGTGACCACAACTAGTTTGAAATTGAGGGTAGTAGTAGTTGATATGTTGTTGTTGTTGTGTTTTAGAAGTGGTGTTCAAAACATTTCACTCTTAGCAAGGGAATGCGAAATTTTCCAATCTCATAGATACATATAGAATTCTGAGGAAATAGAATTGCCTTAGCGGAGACTAAATATAGTGACTATAGAACTGCCTTAGCGGGGCTAAAAATAGTGACTATGTCTTCATGCTTTCGAAAAAAGAAAACACCTATCTACTTATTGCATTAGTCGTGTCTATTTTGAAGTCTTTTTAACTCGTTTGATGTGAAGCCCTTCCATACGTGTATGAAACATCAATCAGTCCTAGTTAATTGGTCAAATGAGGATTATGATTTCTTGCCTTTTGGAACAACTTCTTATAGTTCTGTTACTATCTATTTTTGAGATTGTTTTGTATTTTTTGTGATTGCAGTGTGGAATACAATGTTTCGTATGTTTACCATGCTATGTATGCCTATTTCGACAGAGACAATGTTGCTCTCAAGGGACTTGCCAAGTAAATATTCAAAGACTCTTCCAAATCGATGAGTTAGCCGTGTGGATTTTGTTTAATGGTTTGTGATTATATGTTATTGTTTTGGTGATATAGGTTTTTCAAGGAATCAAGTGAAGAGGAAAGGGAACATGCTGAGAAATTGATGGAGTATCAGGTGTTTGAAAATTTGCCTTAATGAAATTTTGTGTTACTGCTTTTTATCTTTATGATTTGTGCTTTGTGTTTGGGGTGGTGGTTAATTCTAGCATCTGGTTGTATATGCTAATTGGTTTGCTTCAACTTCTTGTATTACTTGGATTTAGAACAAGCGTGGTGGGAAAGTGAAGCTGCAGTCTATTTTAATGCCATTATCTGAGTTTGATCATGCTGAGAAGGGGGATGCATTGTATGGTAAGTTTGTTTTCTGTTCTCTTATTTTTTTTCCTTAATAACCATGGTGTCCGTGCCAACTTGCAGTTACCTCGACTTATTTCATGGTTACCTGCTATAGGAAGAACTCACCTAGTGTTTTTGTCTTGAGATGTGAACCTAAGACTTCCTTTTTTTCCACCCGCTTTATTGAGCATTAGGCCACATCCTTGAGTGCTGCACTTTCTGTTGTATGTTGTAATCCTATTTTTGCAAGGAGATGTTTTGATGATACTAGTAGAAATGGTTGTCTAGATTATAAGTTCCTAGAAATGTTTACCTCTGTTCATCAGATGTCTATGTTGACAACTTGACATCAAAAGAGATAAAATTAATGTTGCAGACGCCAGTATGCCTTCGTACTCCCAAATGCCTAATATTTACTATATCCTCTTCCTTGTGAATTTGTGAATTAAGAAATA
This sequence comes from Solanum chiquidenum, assembly GCA_029582725.1. Classification (NCBI taxonomy): domain Eukaryota; kingdom Viridiplantae; phylum Streptophyta; class Magnoliopsida; order Solanales; family Solanaceae; genus Solanum; species Solanum chiquidenum. The sequence continues at coordinate 25,389 of JAJOOS010003909.1, forward strand.
CGGAAGTTCTTTTGTTGTTAATCACTGAGAAAAAAAGGAGATTGAGCTTTCAGTTACTTACCACGTGCTTTGTTGACTTTATTCTGTAGCAATGGAGCTTGCACTTTCTTTGGAGAAGTTGACAAATGAGAAGCTCTTAAACTTGCATGCTGTGAGTTTTTCTACTATTCTTTTTTAGTTGTATCTATCCACAATCATTTGGATCAATTTGAAATAGACAACCATTGTGTTGGTTTTCTATGACATTGAACAAAAAAGTTCTGCATCTTGGTTTTTCATAATTTGTCACTATACATTTTGATTGCTCTTTAACTTTTAAAAACAGGTAGCCACACGAAACAATGATGTGCAGTTGGCTGATTTTGTTGAAAACAAGTACTTGCAAGAACAGGTCTGGCTTCTTACTATTTGTCTAATGGAGTTGTTAAGTCTCAATACTAATGCATGTGGAGTAATGCTAGTGATACTATTTTAAGACATGTTCTCCTTTGTTTCTTTTAATTTTTAAGACGTGTTCTCTTCATTAGGTGGAAGCAATCAAGAAGATCTCGGAATATGTAGCTCAGCTGAGAAGAGTGGGCAAAGGACATGGTAGGATCGCGCTTCCTTGTGAATTACTTATTAATTAATTATACTGTTCCCTTTGTACACTATTCATATAAACCTTAACTTTTCAACGTCCTCGACTGCAATTTAGGTGTCTGGCACTTTGATCAAATGCTCCTGCACAAGGCGGAAGTTCTTGCATGATGGAGAAGATAGACTTCCAACTTTCTACGAGTACAGTGCCCCTTTGAAGGGGATGTTGTCTGGGTATATTTTGGCATTAGCCTTTTCTATGAGATAGATGTATAAGGTGTTTTGGTGATCAAAAGTCCCGGTGCTGTACATATAGACCAAATAGATGTAGTTATCTGTGTTATTAGTACCCTCCTGGTGTTCAAATCAGTTTTAATTTCCCTTGTGGTTTGCTAGTTGTAGCTTGGAATCGAATGTGCCCCAGTGAAGTCAAATGTAAAGTGAAGTTGTTAGTTTTGTTTTTAGTTGGATGTTGGCTCATTTGGAGAAATAATAAATAATTGGAATTCAGCTGAAGTTGCTTTTTTCGGGGTTTGTTTCGATATTTTTACAAGTAATTGTAAAAAAAGACATCGTTTTCCATAGATTCTTCTCTCAATAGATACATGTGCACATATTACCTCCAATGTAGATGTGCACTTATGGATATATCAATTATTTATGAAAGTGTATAGCTAAAGAATGTGGAAATTATTTTTGTCGATATTTTTTTTCAAAAAATTATATGAGGCATAATACATAAAAAAAAATTATTTTTAAACTTAGCTTCGGTTCATATTTATGCCCTTCAATTTTGAGTGTGTACAAATAAGTGATTAAACAAGTGAAAACACATTGTCCTATATAGCATAATACAACAGGTAGGACGTGGGCACAAACATAAGGATAATTTTATTATTATGTCATTATATAATGCGTGTTATTCTTAAATCTTAATACAACAAATCAAAATGTATAAGAAATACAATTAAGACTATTTTTATACATATTTGACAATTGCCACGTGTCACCAACACATGAGCCTAATTGCATCATCGACTCCATAAGGTTAGGCACACAACGATTGCGTGTGCTCGATCCATCTTTGGCTTCTTCTCGAAGAAAGTGCTTCACACATAAAAATAAATAAATTTAAAAAATCGACTATAAATAAAAGCAAACTGGAGGAATCAGGAAGAACTCGAAAGAAGAAATGTTGAAGAACTCCATGAATGTCGCTCTGCTACTACTCATTGCAATTGCGGTACAGTACTCAACCGCTGATGAATCCTTCGATGTTCGTCAGCATCTATCAACTGTATCGAGGTTATCTCTTACTACTATTTTTCTCTTTTCAATTTGTAAAATTTGATACTGTTATATAGAAATACGATCTGGTAATCGGTAAATGTAATAACTATTCTAAATTTTGAGCTATCTCTGAGCTGAATGTAAAACTGTGAGCAGCTAAAGTTAATATTTAGAATGAATCGGTTTAAACCTTCGCTATTTTGCGAATTTCGTACCTAAACTATTAGGTGTTCTATGTGGAAAAATGTTTGGAATAACTTCCTGAGAGGTGCGTGGGAGATGACATATGTCTTAAAAATGAATTCAACTGGTACAATAAGAGCCTCCTATTAGACTTGCAAAATAGGTGATGGTTTAGGGGTTTTTAACCTATTCACTCAAATTTGTTTCTACATGTATCCCCAGTTGGAACTGTTTGGAGGAGTTTTTGGCGAGTGATTTTCACATAGCATGGCGTATTCTATGGGGTATTTTAATATAAGTTTGTGGTTGTTTGGGGGTTCTGTGAACATCAAATATTTTAGGAATGGAGCTCATAACACGGTGCTAATTTTGTGCTACACGGTCTGTCCGAATTTGTGTCGCAGTGAGTGAGTGGCACCGATTGACTTTGACACTAAGTTTAAGGAAAAAAGGTAGACTTTTGAAATTTGTGGTCTAAAACAAATCTTAGACATTTGTTTGACTATAAATCATTTCATTAAGGATAGAAGGGGAATACAAGTTAAGTTGTTTCTAATATAGAAAGGTGACATTCTTTCTTGGGGCAGACTAAAAGGGAAAATGTGCCACATAAACTGGGTCAGAGGGAGTATTATATAGATTTATGCATGTGGAAGTTGACTTGTTTTAGCATGTTACTTGAGATGGCCTTTTAAGTAACCTGAATTAAGCATAGAATTTGAAAGAAAAATTATATTAAACAAATATGCAGTTCAAACAGACGGCAGATCAGCATGCTGTCTAGTGTCTACTTACTAAATTTCAGACTGCATAGTAGAGTTTCTTCTGGAGTCATCTGTGGCCAAAAGATAAGAACAGAGAGAAGTCCGCAATTTCAATTGGCATTTGCATTATAGAATTGGGCTATTGATGTACTTGTTTATTGGTTTTGTTTTCAGGTATGGTATTGTGAAGGGCATATCTGATGATTCCTTTGCTCCTTCCCAAAATCTCGATCAATGTACACCTATTCATTTGAATCTTGTGGTGAGTCTTTGTTTGATGTTTCTGCTGGTGTTGTTCTTTCTTGTGGTGTCAATGCAAATTGGTTTAGACATTTAAGTTGTACTTGTTGTATTTTCTGTTGCTATTTTTTTGTCATTACATAGAATCTTTTCTTTGCCTACACTTAATAGGAAAGTGGTATGTGTAATAGTATTATCCGTGCCATTCCCCTGAAAGAGCTATAACAGCGAGAAAATTGTGGATGTGCATGTGTGGGGTGCATTAAGACTCTATCACATTGTCTTGATACTCTAAGCCTTGGAGCGCATGTTGATATTTACTGAATTAACTCAACAAACTAACACAAGATTAAGCTGCCATTGGAAGTCCATCTACACCAAACCGCAGGAACCTTTTCTTTGTTTGTTGATTTCTTATAATGGTAGTGTTCTGACTAGCTTGTGGCTTTGTGTGCACCTTGACTAATACACTTGTTACCTATTACTTTCCATCAGCAAGCTACTTGGTAACTCTATCCATCAATATTTAGACAGATGGAAGAACCTAGTATTGCCTCTGCTGGAATGTGAACCTCAGTTTTCAGGGTTGTAATCCAGCTCTTCGACCACCAGGCCACCCTCTTTAGGGCGAAGCAATCAGAAAATCTTAATTCTGTTGAGATTTGGATTATGCTTTATGATGGGAAAGTTGCTGAAGGTATCCCATAAATCTAGATTGTGAGTAAAGTCATCTTATTCGCCAAAGGATTATATCTGAAGATTAATGTCACTTATTTGTCATAGCTTGCTAATCTCTTCGAGACTTCGACGTTTCAGAAGTTTGAACAGTATGATCCTCAAATATTTAGTGTCCTGAATCTTGTTCCCCCCTTCCGTTTCATTCGGAATAGGTTCAATCTTCTGCTGATCCGTGTCAACTACTATTTGGCACTTTATGTGTCATTTTCCCTTTTGAACTTTTTAATGGAAAATGCATAGACATCATTTGCTTCGTCTAATTTGCACAAATGTGAATTTTGATTCTTGTATGGAAATTGTGCTCGATTAAAAGGAGATATTTCAATAGGTTTCTTTCAGGTAATGCTATGCTCATGCGAGAGGGTTCTTGATTGGTAACTTCTTTAATCTTCTTATTTGGTAGGCACGGCATGGCACTCGTGCTCCTACAAAGAAAAGGATCAGGGAGCTAGAAGCCTTTGCTGCTCGATTGGAAGTCCTTGTACGTGATGTTAAGGAACAGAAGCAGTTTTTGGATAAAATTCCTGCTTGGTTAATGGGGTGGAACTCTCCTTGGAAGGGCAAACGTACAGGCGGAGAGTTGATCAGCGAAGGAGAAGACGAGTTATATCATCTTGGTATCAGAGTCAGAGAACAGTTTCCCAGCCTGTTTAGTGAAGAATACCACCCTGCTATATATTCAATCAAGACTACCCAGGTTGACAGATCAGTTATTTTACTTTTTAAAATCTGCATACTGACTTACTGTCAAGCATGAATAAATCCATCTCACATTTAGTGTGTGTGTGTGGTGAATCATTGCAGTTAATGGAAAAAATTTGTCAACATGATAATGTCGTTAAGGAGCCTTTACTTATCAAAGGCTTATAGTTAAGGAGCCATTTATTTTTTACATAGTTAATCAGGGAGAGCAAAATCTGACTTGCAGTAATAGCTAGAGGCCACTGGATTCGAACTTCTAATACCACAGTTTTGAAAATTGTGATTCTGTGACTTGTACTTTGTTACTTCGTTATGTGTATCTTTATTTATGGTGGAAAATATGTGCACACGTGTATGACTGCAGCATCCACCAAATAAACAAATAGCATGTAAATCTTATAGAAACTTTTTTGCATCTGGATGCCTTTCCGAATAGAAGTGTCAGAAGATTTTGTTATAGCATTGCCTCACAATGCTTTGAGAATCACAATCAACCAAAGCACATGCTCATTTTTTCATTAAATGATGCATCAAAGGATTCTGCTGCTTTGGGATCCTTGCAAGACTATTGAACTTATTGGCATTGCCTTCTTCATTATAACTACAAGTCCTCTGATTCTGTCGCTGTTTCTTGTTAACTCGTCACTAGCCACGACTTTTGACAATGATAGTGACATTAATAGGTTCCTCGGGCATCAGCTAGTGCTGTGGCATTTGGCATGGGTCTGTTTAGTGGAAAAGGGAAGCTTGGACCAGGAGGTCATCGAGCTTTTGCTGTTACAAGTGAAAGCCGTGCAAGTGATACAGTTTTGAGATTTCACGATTGTTGTCAAAGCTACAAGGTATGCTTGCAAAATTTATTTGGTGGCAGTCTTTATGTAGCTAAAATCAAAATTAATTTGCAGTTGGTAGGTTTTTGATGTTTTCCTTGTTAATTGAGACTTCATTTTCTGATGCAAGTACATCAAACTTGGAATTTAGTGCACTGAGAAACTCAGAATACAAAATATTTCAGCTTCTGGCCCATTTTCTTAGCTGATTTTTTATTTTTATTTTTGCATTTTGACTTCAAAAGGAGTGAAGTTGATGATGATAATCAGTCTGTTTGGGTCCCAGTCATTGTTCACTGGCTATTACATAACTTTTATTCATACTAGTAACCCAGTCCCAATCATCTAAACTTCAGATAAATGCAATCAACACGATCATGCATAGAGAGTGCTGACATATAGCAACAGATTTTAAGTTCCTTATTACTTTGCTAAGCCTAGTGGCATTGTTGGAATTTCAGGACTAAGAATGGTTTCAGTAGAAACTAGTAGTCTATCTTTTCCAATTGACATGACCTTTTTCCTTAACCGACTAAGTTCCCATCTCTTTGAAATAAGCAGCACATAAATGAAAACTCTAGAGAATGTCAACTTTGATCAGACATGCATTTTTTGAGAAAATACCTTACTTTCTCTCATCACAATCATTATTTTGAGTGTACCCTCTACTAAACCTTGTTTTGAACATATCCCCTTATTAATTCCTGTAGGATCTCCTCTCTAGTTAAACTAGGCAACGACTGAACTGAGATGGAAGAAGTAGAAAGGAAGAACCACAGGAAACATACTTTTCGTGATATATAAGAACCATGGCCTTTCGCAAAATAATAAAAACCATGGGAAAGATAACGGTGAATCCTTATCCAGATTTTGAGCTGCTAGTTGTCCAAAGTGATATGAACAACTTAAAAAGGTCATCTTTTTAAGATAAAGTGCTACGACCTTAGGGTGTCTTACCAATTTAAAAATTGAAACAGGAAGTCTTTAAGGGAATATTTATGACTTAGGCGTCAGATATGTCCTAATTCAGATGGTACAACGAGGTATTTTGCATCAAAGATCTTGAATATTCATTATTTTCCTAAATAGCACATTGTGTATCCGAATTTCCCTCTCCCAGCATTTTTTGTTTCTCCTGCACCTGCTTGCCTTACTGCTGATTTGTCTCCTTTGATCCTTTCTCTATATGCAGATACACACACTACTATTTGATTTGTGAGTTGACTTAGAAAGATAGTTTACATGACAGTTCTTTCTGGTGACAGGATTTTAGGAAAAGTCAGGAACCAACTGTAAAGAAGCTCAAAGAACCTGTATTAGATGAAATTACTAATGAACTAGTGAAGCAATACGGGCTTAATTTTACAAAACAGGATGTATCTTCTCTATGGTTTTTATGCAAACAGGTTAGTATTGCACTAGTGTTCCAGTGGTGCAAAACTCTCTTCAACATTTTATTTGTTTATTTAGATCTGAGGATAGTAATTTGTTTTTAATTGACTGCCCCAACAGGAAGCTTCACTGTTGAACATCACCAATCAAGCTTGTAGTCTATTCAGTCCAGCAGAGGTATTTTGAGTTAATCCCTTTTTCCATGGTTCCTCATGAACTTAATAAACAGAAGGGAAAGTGAGGAGGGGCTTATATGTTCCTAGGTTTTGCTAGTCAATTAGTTTTGGTTCCTGTGTTGTAAGGGACCCTCCTTTGTTTTTCTTAGGTCATAACTGGGAAAATTGGGACGGGATGCATGATTAAGCTAATTTGATTGATGTTTGATTAAAAGGTAGTCAACCCCTATTGCAAATATTTTTTTCTGGTGTACAAAGTATCTGCATTCTTTCATTGGCATAGGAATTTGAAGCTTTCTTGCTTCAAATCATCCTTATTGACAAGTTATCATTTAGGTTTCTTTGCTGGAATGGGCCGACGATTTGGAGTTATTCATACTAAAGGGCTATGGTAATTCACTAAATTACCGAATGGGAGTGCCGCTACTTGAGGATGTAATTCAATCCATGGAACAGGCAATTAAGGCTAAAGAAGGTAATGTCAATTGAAGTAGCATTATCTCATTTTGTTTTTCCTTGGAGGGTTGCAGGGGGTTCAGATGGCTGTTCACTATAGTCCATTGATAACTTATTTCCCTTACCTTCCTCATCCGACAAGATTTAAGAGGAAGAGATAATTCGAAAAAAGTGAAGTGAACTCCTTAATCCTTGTAGTTGTACTCAATCAAAAAGAGTTGCTAGAGATGGAGAGGGGATTATTCCCTCTCCTTATCACATGGAGGCCAAGTAGGGGAAGTATTTCTCTTCTTGTAAAGAAAGACCAGGCCCACTTCGTTATATGTCGTATAGATTTCATATAACCTGCGAACTTATAAATTCTGTCCATATTCCATTACTCTCTTAGTAAGCTGTCCTATTCAACTGGTGTCTAGGAGACCGTTAGATAAGAGTAGGGAGTGGAGCCTTTGTTGTCCAATTACTTGATACCGTTATTTGTTAGTAATGAGTATCTTTCTTTTTTTCTCAAGATCCGTCTTTGTTTTGCCTATTCATATCTTCTATGGAATTTAATCTCTTTAATGGTGGAAATTTGATATCTGGTGCTCTTGTTTTATGTGATTTCTCCTCCATTAGAAGGATATGCTCCCGGGAGCTATGAAAAAGCAAGACTACGTTTTGCTCATGCAGAAACTCTGCTTCCTTTTTCATGCTTGATCGGACTCTTTCTTGAAGAATCTGGTGAGTGTTTATACAATAAGATGGTTTTAAGCCCTACTACCTCTGGTTTCTTAATCAATCTTATGCACTTGAATGTTTCAGAATTTGAACTAATACAAAGAGAGCAGACATTGCAATACCCTCCTAAGCCTCCTAAAACAAGAAACTGGCGGGGAAATTCGGTGGCACCTTTTGCTGGAAATAACATGCTAGTCCTTTACAGCTGCGCGTCAGACAACTCAAGCAAGTATTTTGTTAAAGTGCTGCACAATGAACGGCCCATTCCAATACCAGTAAGTTTTCTGATTACAGCATTATGGTCCTTTCTTTGGGATGATACATCAGTAATTACTGGCCTTCAAGGTTTTCCCTTTACTTCTCACTTTTAACTTCTGAAAAAGGATACACCGGCTGTGATGTCCATGCTTCCAACTTAAAAGAGGTTTTGCCAACAGTGAAGTTACAAATTCATGAAACTTTTCTGAAGTTGCAACTAACCTTTTTGTCCGCGAACTAATCCCAGAAAGTACACAAATCTCACTAGTTTGTGCGGACAGCATTTCCTGCAATCCGCATAAACTGTTATACTCCTGTTTTAGTTTAGCATTCTTTTTAAGAGATTCTTAGGAGTCACCCCATTTCATGCATTGTCTTCATCAACTTCTAATTCGAATGATGTCGCTTGTCAAGATGAACACTTGCTAAATGGCTACTTGTTCCACAAGAGGGACAAATTTTATTGCTATCAATTACTATATTCCCATTTTCTTCTCATCTAAGTTTTTGATGCTTCTATTCCTGTCTGTTCATAGGGTTGCAATGGCTCAGATTCTTGCCCATTTGAAGTATTTAAGGTACGACTTCTTACATTTGACAGATGATTCAATTTAGTGTGACGTCGACCATCTCTTACTTGTCATAAATGCCTTCCTCCAGGAAAGAATAGCTGCTCCTCACTTGAAACATGACTACAGCGCTCTTTGCAATTTGAATTTGGAACAAAAAAAGGATTCTGCCCCCGGTATGTTCTCGCAACTGTTTGGTTGGATTTTCTCACCGAGGAATGCTGATACACCCGCCCAGAAGGTTGAGCTATAACATCTTACACGGTTTCTTTCTTTTCGTTCACCGTGTGTTTTATGATCCTGATTCAGCCAGCAACCAACAAGTGTCTTGGTGTGAGATACAATTTTGTTTGGAAAATGTATCTTTGTATTATCAAGTTTTTTTTTTTTTTTTTTTTTTTTTCTGGTGGCTGGTTTAACCATAGGGTAGACAAAACGAAAATTAATACCTGTAGTTTTCACATCTGCAAATCTAATTGCTCGAAAGCGGTTTGTTTCTATGAGCTTTCGCAGTAAATATTTAAGACAAGGTAATACGTTTCGTATGTTTAATTTATAACCCTGCTAATGTTTATGCACAAGAACTGAGGATGTTTTGGAGCCCAAAGAATCTGCAGTCCTCTAGTTTATTATTGGTTCAAGTACTTGTATCAAAACACCTAACGATGTATTTATAAATTTTATTCCAAACAGCTAAGTATTCTTTTCAGAACTTGATGCTCATCGACAACTTTGAATCAACTCTACCCAAGCACTTAGCTGGCGTGTTTAGTAAGCTTTTTTGCCCAATTTTGCAGATCTTGAAGAGTTGTAACAAAATGAGAGCAGTTGCTATGCATACCATTTACAGTAGCCTGCAAATTTTGGATTCTACCAAACATAAGACTAATCTATGTAGTTTCTGAAGATGTGGGATTATCTAAATAACATTAAATCAGAAATAATGGGTGGTATAAAAGAATCAAGGGATCGTATAATGTGTCAAGTATGACAAGAGAACGAGTTACCAAAATCTCGAGCTAACCTAACCAACCTGAGGTCTACCAATTTGACCATTTACAAGCTGGTAACCTCATCACAACCACCCATGGTTCCTGCAGAATGCAATTGCATCACTCCCATCAGACCATTGTGAAACTTTGGACTATCAAATTGGAATTGCAGGCAGAACCCCTAGTATTCACAGGAGGCAAATCTCTCTCAAGCTCCACGTGATAAAAAGTTCTCTGTTGTTCTGCACAGCTGCCTTGATTAACGATGCCAGACTTTTCTTGACTGATAATATCCGTGTTATGAATATATGTTATGTAATGTCGGATGAATAAGCTTTCCATAAGTCTCATTATGGTGAGAACACAGGAAAGGCATATGTCATGAGATTCATAGTCGATGGTAATTTTCCATTTGGGTTAATGAGCATTAGAAATCATCAGCCCTATGAGTTTCTCTTCTGAAATAAATATTACCATCATATTTAGACCTTTGGCAAGGGCACTTCAGTAGACAGTGAAGAAATGAGATCTTCTCGTGATTGGGATCTCCTGCTCTGGAGACGTTGTTGGCTTCTGTGTGGTGACCAGAAGGAACCTGTGGTACTACTTTCATATTGCATCTGCCCCAAGCTACCTGATGAAAAACTATGCGCTACACTACTAGACGATGAGTATAAGGAAGATTCAGCAAGCTGGATACCGTTGCCACCAAAACAATGCACAGTGTCAAATGGTCTCTGTTGAGTATTAGCAATTGTTGGACTGAGTGGCGTCTTCACTCTTCCTTCACCTGAAAAGACAAAATTGGCACGATCTAAGAAGGATATAGGAGAAATAATGCTGATAGGAACTGCAGTAGAAGTTACAACAGAGAACTATATAGCGTTACAACCATGGTGTCCTTTTTTCTACTTTTTTTTTACCAAGCAAAGTTTCAATATTAAATAACGAGACAGCATCACAAGTGTGTATTGTTAAACATAACTCAACAACTGGTGTTATCTTCTCACTTTAATATCATTATATCACCACAATCATTACTTCTAGTTGCCAAAAGGTAATCTTCTGAGTCAATATTAATGGTTAAATCAAAATTGCTCCTTTAGAAGATGACATTATAATTTATATGGCAGCAAGAAAAGATCATAAGTTGAGGAAACTGCCTATGAAAGGAGCATAACAACTTCCATTCAACTACACTACGTTGAAGTCCTAATATGAGTATTAGATACTAAATTGATCTGAAATCAAGATCCATTACTAGCCCTCGAGCTGCATTGACAACCGATAAAATAACGATTGCTGTGTTGTTTGGTGCGACTTCATAAAAAAATTTGCTCTTTTTTTAATTCAGTGAAACCATCATATTTTCTCCAACTAAGACTTCGAAATGAATACTAATAAAAATGTACAAGTTTTAGTATAAAAAAATTCCAATAAACAGATAAAAATGGCACAGAGGTGAACATGCATAACAGCGTAAAGATGCTTTTGATTTGTGTATAGCATGCAATATTCCAGTCCATAAATAGTATTAGTGCATTATCAGATACCCCAAAGAGATCAAATATAAGAAGAAAAAGCAATAAAATTCTTTTTTTTTTTTAATTTCCCTAACGAAGGCAGCATTCAACATATTCTAAACTAGAATAGCACAGTACACATGCTTTTCAGAAGAAATTACCTGTAATAACAGGACTCCACCGCTTGAAATTGAAAGGTGCTGGAATGTTGATTATAGATGTGGATGAAGCATTATTATTCCTGAAAAGGGGAAGATATGCCCTACGGAAGAACCTGGGCATCCACTTGCCAACACATGATAATGCACAAAGAAGAACAGCTAATGAAGCAAACAAAATAGCAAAAAGAACAGCTGGGTGCATCTTCATGAGCAATAGCTTGTAACTAGTAAGTTCCGCCCCAGTTGAAACTGCCTTTCCAGCTTCCAACAGCGCAACACCTAGTGTCCAAGTAATACTTCCGGAACCAATGGTCACTTGACTATCAGTAATGTGCAAGCCTTCTCTCAGCAAAGAGACAATATATGGTGCCCTGAAGCAATATTGTTCTATGAAAGGCTGAGGTGCAACACTAGTCTTTGCAACATCCCAAGTCTTATCACAAAATTCCCGACCCTTTTCTAATACATCATCCATCGCAGCATCAGGGGTCAAGTTGAAAAAACGATATACCACAAAGAAACCAGACATGGCATAGAACTGGCCAAAGGGACGAGGAAGATTTTCTGCAAGAGCACAGGGCTGCAACTCACAATCAATTCCTGAACTTTTGTTAGACCATTCAGACAAATTAACAGAAAATTTTGCAAGTGAACTGCATTCTTCCCATTTTGGGGCTCCAACCAGCTGAATGCGAACTCCGGGCTTTCCCCCTTTACTTGCAACTTCTCTCCCACTAGAAGGATTGCCACCTTCTTGGTATAGAGAAACACAATGAGTACAGATATATTGCTCCTTGTAACCAGAATTCAGACATGGATGCTTGATCTCAATGTTTCCACTGGTGAGATCTGCATCACTGATCTTGGGAAGCCTCTTGAGAAGTTGAACTACAGACTTGTCAAAAGCATCATTCAGGCCATATCCTTCTAAGGAATAAGCAGTAAGATGATGGTTAACGGCGCCAATATTTAGTTCTAAGCTAGTTTCGTCACGGAGACTTTCCTTGCTCTCAAAAGTAACCTGCAGTGATGAGCCGCCTAAGTCAAGAGCACCAAATGTTCCCTTTTTAGGTTTTGCTCCCAATATACCAGTATGATAATTCATAGCTATCCATCCAAAATAAGCTTCCTCCATGCCTGTGATAGTTTTGACCCATTCCCTCTTGCATAAAAAAGGAGAACTTTTCAGAATGGACCAAGCATTGTTAAGAAGCCATTCTGAGTCTGAATTTGGCAGCCTGCGGACCCCAGCCGTAGCATGAAGATAGAGATAAGTAGTTTTATGTGCATGCCTAGGGATTTGCTTTGCTGCCCATTTTATTAGTGGCTTGATTGCTCTTTTCAAGCCAGACGTGTTGTGCACCAACTTGTCAAATCCGGGTTCTGTCTCCATTCTGTTATAAGCCCGTCCACTCTGTAATCTTGAGTTTCTTTGGAAACTCTCTGGAAGTGATCTCAATACAATAGGGAGATCGTTATCTTTTACATAGTTAGGGGATGCTTGATATACATAAACACGAGTCCCAGTGCTGCCACAATCAAGCACAACATAATACTTTGAGTCTCTACTGAATAAGTTAAAATGGAAAAACATCACATATAGGAGAAATGCAACCAATAGCAAGCACAGCAGAACAAAGATAACTCGTGTCCATTTTGTTCGTGCAGAAGTGGCTGTCGGTGTTCCCTTCACCTTGGAGAAGCTTGTACCCAAATTTTCTCTCTTGAAAAGATTTAGCCTTTTTAAATTAGTTGAATCCCTCTCTATTTCAGGGTTAGGACCACCATCTTCCAGATCAAGCCGCCGGTATGCAGAAAGATCTTGAAGAGAGGAGGAAAGTCTCAACTTGTTCTTCTGATCTAAGCTGGAAACATTAAGTGAACCTGGAAGAGGTGGTAATCCCGATGATGGATATGGACTGTTAGATGTCTTTGGGGTCGAGAAACGAGCCACTGCAGCAGAAATAATTTCTGTAACTTTGTTAAGCACCATGCTTGCAGAGATTACAAGTTCTACGCAAAGTTACTCTTCACACCAGAGTTTTCTAGTCCATTCTTCCATTTGTACATGAAAAGCTCATTGACTATCATCATACAGTAGATAAGTCTTGTAAGCATAGCACATGATACACTAATTGCAGCTGTAAAGGAGAAGTGCCCTGCAGGGATTATCCCAAAAGGAACAAGCAATTATTAAAAACGAATCAAAATCATTTGAACATGGTGTAATAGTAAGGAGAACCAAAGAGGAGCTAAAACCATAGATATCCAGAGGTCACTCTTTGGTCTAGCTAGAACATGCTACAGTATGACTTTAGTAATTACGTTTGTATGTACCCAATAAAGTTCATCATACGTGATGCAACTCAACTAAAGATGAGATGAGACAAAAAGATTCATCATCATAGAAGTACATGCTTAGTTTATATAGTTGGTGCACTAAGTCACTGACACAGAATGTTTTTATGGATATTCCAGAAGTTCAAATATCAGTCATATTTATGGTCTATGGATGTCCCTGGCTTAACTCTACCTATATGACCTTTGCATAGCCAGCCTTATGTCCAAATAAAAGGGGAAGGGTGGTGGTTGATTGCTAACTAATGTATCAACAGCCATAATATCATGAATCTTCCATTTTTTTTTGTTTTTTTATATAATAGTGCGGAATAGATATAAGAGGAGGATTTATATACCCACCCCAACTAGTATGGGACTAAGACTTGGTCAACTGAAATATCTCCACCTTCATTCATCCTAGAGTTTTACTCTAGAATATAAAATACTTTACGTATACAGAGTTATAAGATAATAAGCATGCCACTACTGATGGATCAAATGAATTGAACATACAATACCACTCATCACGTCAGTCGCAGGCATCTTATAGCATACACAAGTTAATATTTACATCATTATTCAAATTCGCTCACTGAGACCCCAACCCCAACCCACCCCCTAATCCAAATGTAATTCACATTCTTTTCACCAATTTACCGAGGCTAAACTTACAAGAGTTTTCAACACATCCATCCATCAACTGTAGCAGTAAAATGTTACTCAAAAAGAAAGGAAATCAATTAGCACATTCAATTTTCAGTGTGAATTCGGATACTGATCTCTTAATCTGTTCGAAATAAAATTTATACATATATACTTCCTGAAAATAGGATAATCACAATTTTTTGTAGTTAAAATGCCATTATTCTTTAGGACAAAATGAAGTGTGAAAAAAAAAGATCAGGACTAGATAACTAGATCTTCTGTAACAATGAACAACTGAAAATTCAATCAGCACATTCAATTTCCAGTGTAAATCCAGATACTGATTCTTTCTTAATCTGTTCAGAAAAAAAATTATACACGTACACATATGATAGTAGAATAATCACATTGTTTTTTGTAGTGAAAATGACATTAACTATTTTAGGCTAATGAAGTTACAAGAAAATCAGCATTAGATAAACTGTATCAGCACATTCAATTTTCAATGTATATCCGGTACTGATTCCTTCTTAATCTGTTCAAAACAAAATTCATACAATTATACACGGCATGAGAGTAGGATAATCACAGTCTTTTGTAGTTAAAATGCCATTATCAAGTTATCCAGTATTCAATAACTAGATCTTCCGTAACAATGGACAACTGAAAATTCAATCAGTATGAATCCGAATATTAGTTTCTTATACATTAATATACTACATAAAAGTACAGTACCTTATGTCAAAAAAAAAAATACTACATAAAAGTAGGATAATCACAATTTTTTTGTAGTTAATATGCAATTATTATTATTATTATTCTTTCAGGCGAACGGAGTACTGAAATCCAGCATTGGATAATCTGAAAATTCAATCAGCACATTCATTTTTCAGTGTAAATCCACATACTGATTCCTGAATCTCTTCGAAACAAAATTTATACAATTATACACTACATGACAGTAGAATAAACACAGTTTTTTTTAAAGTTAAAATGCCACTATTTTTATAGGCAAACGGAGTTACTAAAAAATCAGCATTAGATAAACTGAAATTCAATCAACACTTTCAATTTTCAGTGTAAATCCAGATATTGATTCCTTAATCTGTCCGAATTTATTTTTTTATACAATTATACACTGCATGAGAGTAGAATAACCACAGATTTTTGTAGTTAAAATGCCATTATTTTTTATTTTTTTAGGCAAACGGAGTTACTAAAAAATCAGCATCAGATAAACTGAAAATTCAATCAGCACATTCAATTTTCAGTGTAAAACCGGATACTAATTCCTTCTTAATCTGTTCGAAACAAAATCATACAATTATACACTACATGAGAGTAGAACAATCACAGTTTTTTTCCGTTGTTAAAATGACATAAACTCTTTAGTCGAACGGTGTTACAAAAAATCAGCATTCAATAACTAGATCTTCAACCGAAATCACTAAATCATAGTAATAAGCAATTGCGAAAGTTACAAATCCTTGAATCAAATCAAGCCAGTAGATGAATTCACAAAAATGCATATGAAAATCAGTAAAAATAACTCACGGATCGGTGAAGAAGAAGAAAAACGTCGGTGCAGTAGAACGGAGTGTGAATCGTTTTGCTGTGGCCTTCAGTTACGCTGAGATCGTGAAGAAGAAGTGAAAATGAAGCAGATCTAAATGGGGATTAGCGAAGAATTTAGCAACAAACTGAGTCTTCCGCGTTTGAATGACTCCACCATCCTCTTCTTACTTCTTACCTTTCTCTCTCTGTTTCTCTCTCTACTGAAAGGGTCGTAAGTTTCACTAATCACTACACCAAAAGTTCAAATACAATTTCAGTTATTATATTTTTCATTTTTCATATGTAAAATAAAAAAAAATTTGAAAATCAAGCCCTTTGGCCATAAAATTTCGAAGTTTTTAGATTGGATGGTATGTTTTAGGTAAATTAATTAAATTGGTTGATTTTTTCAGTTATTAGATTAGAAAAGATATATTCAATTTTTAATTATTCTTCCAAAAATGATAATCAAATTCCAACTTTTAAAATTTCAAATAAAATGAATAATATTAAATTTTCGTGATCAAATATGAAACACCTTCTTTGTTTCACAAAAAAATTACTTTTATCCCATCTAAATTTTTTTTTATAAAAGTTGATCTCTTTCTTATTATAATAAGAAAAAAAAGTTTCATTCTTTTTATTCATCATAATAAAATTTTAATCCGAATGTATTTTTTAAAAACCATCACGAGATGTCAATATCGATGGGTAATTTGAATTTATTTTCTACGAGAAATTTAAACATATAGATTTACATATTTCAAAATAAAGTCTTTTAATAATAAAGGACGAATATAATTCATATGAAACAATTCGTATAAATTAACAAAAAAAAATGAAATTCAATAATTTTAAATAGTATGAAGACAAAATTGAGCATTTCCTTTGTGTTAATTAAGAAAAAATAATTAAACTAGTACGTATTTGTTAGTTCTTGATGAAATATCATAGTATTCTAAATATCAATTGATTTTGTTTTTAGTTATTCCTGGCTTGCCTTCGATATCACAAATTCAAGATGAATCGATAATTAGTCATTGCTTCAAATTTGAAGATATCAATTATCTCATCTTTCTCAAACTATCTAGTAACAGTGAAGTAATCGAAAAAAAAATCTTTCTCACGATCAATCCAAGAGTGTTCCCTAATTCTCCCTAACATTAACTATATAATTTGAATCTCGAAAAATAAATATCAAACTATGAGACAATTTGAATCTACAAAACGTCGTCGTTTCCGAATTAGGCAAATTCCATTACATTTTTTTATTTTATTTTTACAGATAAGTCATGCGTTTTGAATTTGGCAGTTAGCAGTTTTGTCAGTTGTCTATTTGGCCACTAGGCACTAACCCACTGCTTTATGTAATTGTCAGTGCTTTTGCCAAAATTAAGGAAAATAATTATTCCCTCAATTCCAAATTAGTGTAGTTATCATTTTATGTTTTTTAATCTTGCTATTAAGTACTTCTACTATTTAATATTTGAAAAAATCTTTTTGGTCAGAATTTGATCAGAATTATATTTTATTTATGTTATTTTACCTTTTTAAATATTTTTAATCTTTTAATTTTAATACCTTTAAAATTGGAAAAAACATCAATTTATTTTAAAATTAAAAAATATTATAGTTTTTTAAATTTTCTGACCAAATAATATTTAAAACATTTTTCAGGAGTCGTTTGGTTTGAATTTAAGTTATGATGAGATTAGTTATGATGAGATAAGTTATGATGAAATTAGTTATGATGGGATAAGTTAGAGAAAATGGACTAAAACCCCTTCAACTAGGGGCGGACCTACCTTGTTGCAAGTGGGTTCATATGAACCCACTTTGTCGAAAAAATACATTGTATATACATATATATTCATCTGTTTTTTGAAACAAAACACACTATATTGAACCCACTTGCAACATTAATACTGCTTCATTTTATTTTATTTTATTTTTTGAACCCACTTGATAAAATTTCTGGGTCCGCCACTGCCTTCAACCTATATCAGAAATCCCAACTACACACTTATACTTCAGAGAGGACCTATTACCCCGTTGAACTATTTTTAAATGGAATAAATAACACCCTAAAATTGAACACCGACATTCATAACTTGCGGTGGTGGACACGCACAACCAATTTTTTTTTTAATATTCTTAGTTCCTTCTTTCATCTTTATTCTATTTTATTTTATTTTTCTTTTAAAACTTGTAAACGATATATATACACAAATGGATCCATCAAATTTTACATTGCTATAATACTTGCCTCAAAATCATTCAATTATTTTTTTGGCTTTATTAATTTTTGAAAATTTCAAGAAAAAACTTATTGTTCTCCATCGTGTTTCATCGAATTTGTGCGAATCTATAAGTGTGATTAAGTTTGGTGTATGGAATCTACACATTACTTGTTAATTGATTTTGAATTTGGTGTGAAGATTTGAGCCAAAAACTAGAAAACTCCATTGACGTACAAAGCTGTCAAAATAAAAAAAGAAATGTGGGTTTGAATCTAAATCTGAAAATCTTCATTTGCAATTACTAATTTGTAGAGACTAAATTGAATCTTTTACGAGAATTCCATTGTTGAGTTCTTGAGTTTCAAAACATCTAAATCAATTGATTTGAACTAAAAAAATTGACGAATGAAGGACGAAATACAAATCCATGGACAACCATTGTTAAAGAGCTTCGAAGCTCAAGTATGAATTTTTGAATTTGTCGGCGAATTCATCTTTTTCGTGATTATTTTCTCGTCATTGCCGGCACGTTCAATGAGTTTCTCTAACAAATATAAAATTTATCATCCATCAAAGATGGGGTTGGGAATGTTGATTCTTCTTCTCCAAAGTGAAAGGAAAATATCCTCCATTAAAACGGTGTCATTTTGCTTATAAAAATAAATAAATAATATATAATAGTATTATTTAATTGTAACAAAAAAATAATAATAATACTTTTTTTAGTTGTTTTTCGCTTCTCTCTCTCAAAGAGAGTGAATGCACTCTCTGTGCCAACTCAGCATTTAAAGAGCCATTTATTTCATTTTTAAATAGTCCAGGGGTGATAGGACACCCGTGAAGTTGGAGTGTGTAGTTGGAATTTTGGGTATAGGTTGGAGGGGTTTTAGACCATTTTCTCGATAAGTTATACTAAGATTATTTTTTATTGAGTGTTTGATTTATTGTATTGAAAATAATAAATCTTAAGAACAGTATATATGTTTACAAAAATACCCTTCATAAATATGAAAAGTAATGTATAAAAAGTGTTTAAAGGGATATTTTTGTCATTTAGTCATTTTATGTCGGGATTACTATACCACCCAAGGAAAGGGACTCGGTACTAATTATTAATCCCCGAATAAGTTATCCCAAACTTGCCAATCAAACAACAAATTAAGTAATACTATAATTTAATCTCATGACTATTTGAAGTTATCCTTCACACCAAAGTATTAAATCTAATATATTCAAATAGTAATATAGTAATGTTAGAGATGGCAATCGGGGGAGGGCAGGGCACACCCTTAATAGGGCGGGGCAGGGGAAGCTTTAAACGGGGTGGGGTAGGGCAGGGCAAGGTCCAAAAATGGAGGATGAGATAGCTAGAGGAGAAGAATCGGTGAAGAAAGCTGGAAAAAACTCAACGATTAGGGGACTTTTCGGCTCCTAATACTGTGATTCTGTAGCTTAAAGTACTAGTTTCGTTTCATTATATAGTCACAGCCACTTTAAATTAATGGAGTAATATTTTGGAATTTTGTTATTTTGTAAGTTAGTGATTAATTAATAGTAGTAATTTAAGGTGTGATTTGATATTTTTCTACATTCCAATTGTGACAGAATAATACGTCTGCTACATGCACAAAAAATACCAAAAAATCAAGTTTACTCCAATTCCTACCAGCACTTACCAATATTCAAATTTCTCAGATTTTGTGAAGGTTGATACAACTAAAAAATCACGTAACTTGATGGGTTTGGGGTCTTGCACTATTATTGTAATGGGGCAGGGCGGGGCATGGATTAGTGGGGCAGGGCGGGGCAGGTTAATTTTAAAAAAAATGCTAAACGGGAAAGGGTAGGGCAGGTCAAAATGTTAATACGTCAAGGGTTAACCCTCCCCGCCCCACCCTATTGACATCCTTAAGTAATGTTACTCCTATTATATATTATTTCTTAAGGTGTGTACTCAGTGGCGGATCTAGGATTAATATAGTAATGTTACTCGCGGATCTAGGATTCTAAGATTGTCGGTACTATGAAAGTGACGGAATAAAAAATGTAAAAAAACATATTAATAGTGAAATTCAAACCCAGGGTCAACAACACCGAAAGAGCCTTAAGCACCCACCCAAGAGCTAATTGACATGTTAGATCATTTATTCATTATGTGCTTTATATACTCACAAATACCTCTTAATTTCTACTTAGATATATATATTCTGAGACGAGATTAATTGGTGCTAGAGCACCCGGTGAACTCTATGTGGGTCCGCCCCTGTGTACCAAATCAATAGTGGACAGTTACTGTTGGACAGAAAGAGTAACACTTTGTTTGAATTGTACATTATAAAATTCGTTCAAAGATAATAAAAATAAAATAATTTCATCACTACATCACAACTGATGTTAGTCCCTTAGCTTCATTTTACTTTGGTAAAATTGGTAAGAAGATTATATTGTTTTGCCCTTTTCGTGATGTGCGTGCTTAGCTTGTGATAGCAATAATCGATGAGCTCCACTTTTCTCAAAAGTGAATTTTCCATTTGTCAAATTAAAAAGAAGTGGAACACATTGAAATACTTTTTCAATCTTTGTTGTTGGTGATGTTATAATTGGACCGACACTCCAAGACACTGTTTATTTTCTTAAAAAAATGTTCGATATTAGTATTGAGAGATAATTAAATTTAGATTTGTACATTATAATGTTTATTTCGAGAAGCGATGCTTTTAACACAATTTTTTTCGTTCCCAAGAGCTTGAACCCAAGACTTTTATAGAAAGGTGGAGAAATCTCAACTATCCCATTATAATTTATATTGTTGTTCTCTTTCTCTAACACCTTGTTTGGATGATTGTTACTCAGTGTGTTTGTATTGTTAGTTTAAATACAATGTTTGTTTTGATTGTTACATTAATTTTATTGTATTGTATCGTTCAAATCCATCGTTAGGTAACAACGAAAAGTTCCATTTTGTGTAACGACGATTTTAGTGTGATCGTGTCGTTGCCTTATTATAATTTTATCTTTACTTGTTATTTAATAATCCTATTATATACAACTTTACCCTACCTTCTTATAGTAATTCTACCTCCGTACTCTACTTTTCTTTTATTAGTCAAATTTTTGATGTGTAATATTATATAATGATATAAAACGTACAATCTATAACATAATATGATATAATAAGATATATTATAAAATAATACGTAATAACTATCCAAACATAATTTAGTTTTGTCTACTCCAGTTCTTGACCGGGTAAATTGACTTTGTCCGCTTTCTCTCTTCGAATTTATATAGCTATGATCACTAAATTTAAAAAAAAAAATTGAATTCATAAAATAATTTAGACTACATCAACTTCAAGATAATAGTTCAAAATAACGTGGCCATTCAAGTCAAATAAATGAAATAATATAATGTTATGTATGTAGATGAGATGTGTTAGCCAATTCAAACCGACTAATCAAATTACATATTCTTCTGTAAAAATATAAATGCGGGTCTTTGTAAGTTATAACTCATAAAATGATCGAAATTAAGAACAAGAATAAAAAAAGAGTTTGTGGATATATAAAAATCAAATATTTCTTCAAGTTACAAGTTACAAATTCAAGCAATCAAGTTTTAAGTGTGAAAACGAAAGAAAATCAACCAAGGCATTCAAGATCAAATTACTTATCGTAAACTCTATATTCATTATTCGTGGCAATTATTCAAGTGTTCATGAGGAATAGTTTAAATTTAAGTTCATAATGGAGATTCAAAATCAAGCTACTCATACTTTTGAATCTAAATCGAATTTCAGTTCAACTTATAAAGTTTATATTATTATTGAAAAATTAAAGTATTATTATAAAGATAGTGACATTCATTATACTTCGAATCAAATATATTACTACATTTGTCGCTCAATTTTCATGTCTTGATGGAGTATTATTTTTGTCGACTTGAAATTGTTGTTTATAGTGATATCCTTCTTTAATCAATCCCCTTATAAAAATGTCATATTTATATAATATTCAAAAAATTAATTTTATAATAACCATTTTATACGTGAGATGATTAATATAGTTATATAAATATCTATAACCTATTTTTTTCCGAACTGTTTGTTATGTTTTTTTTGAGCCGGAGGTCTATTGGAAACAACCTTTGTACCTTCCAAGGTAAAAGTAAGGTTTGGTGCCTACACATTACCTTTTCCAGCTCCCACATGTGGAATTTTACACTAGATATGATATTGTTGTAACTTGTTTTAGACCACACATTTCAAAAATTTGCTCCTTTTCTAAATTTCGTATACAGATAAACATAATCACATCAATTCTTCTAACTTCAATCAATCCCCCTAAAGGACTTTCTCCTTCAATATCATTGGTAACTTAGTTACAACTTCATTGTTGTAGAAATTCATGCAAAGCAGAAAAATAATAGTAACAAAGTTTAAAAGACCATTCTTTTGCCGGTTGAATTTTTGTTAACTAACATGTATTAGCTAAATTTAATAGTTAGCCCGTCTAGCTCAGTTGGTAGAGCGCAAGGCTCTTAACCTTGTGGTCGTGGGTTCGAGCCCCACGGTGGGCGCAATTTTTTGTTTTTTCCCCTTCACATAGCGCATTCAAAATGATTGAACTTTCTAGTTTTTGGAAATTGATTTTTATCTTTTACATTGTTTTTTTTGTCCCACTACTTGATGAGAATAACCTTGAATTATTGAACTTTCTAGTTTTTGAAAATTGATTTTTATCCTTCCCATTGTTTTTTTTTTGTCCCGCTACTTGATGAGAATAACCTTGAATTATAGTTGTGAGAGGACATGTTTTTTAAGACCACTTCATATTCTTAGTTTTAGAAATTGATTTTTATCCTTTACATTGTATTTTCTTACTCATGATACATGATAAGAATAACCGTAAATTACAGTGATGGTGAGAGGTCAATTTTTTTTTTAAGAACCACTTTATAGAATAGATATATAAGATTAAGCTACTCTTTTCTTGATGTATAACAATGAAGCCATGATGTGCTATTTGTAGATGGAGAATGATAGCACAAGCGTAACATGTGTAATAGGAGGTTGTCACCTCTCATGCATATGCAGCACATGTTAGACGTGGGATATGTATCATGATACATGATAAGAATAACCGTAAATTACAAAATCATGCATGCTTATATGTATGATATATCATGTTGATCAATCATACATGTATGATACGTATTATGTTTCTCAGCCATTTTTGTCGTACATTTATGTATAAACACTTCCTAATTGTGAAAATAACCACTTAAAAAATCTCCATATTCCATCAAGGTGTAAACTTACTTAATTATACTAAGAGTTAACTCACTTTCAAGACAACAAGAAAGAAACTAAAGAACAGACAAAATTAATAATTTTCTTATTTATAAAAAATAATTTAATAACTTCCAACACTATACATAAAAAATAAAATAAAATAACTATTAATTAAATTAATCGTCGGCAAGATTGGATTGAGTCAAGATTGTTGCAGTGGCCAGTGAGAGTGGCATACCATGCTCCATATCTATTAAGCCAGTTCACCTAAATCATTATTTCTCACACAAGTGGGAGGTTGTAAAAAAAAAACGGTAAAAAAGTTAAATTTATTTTTGAAATATGCGAAATGGAACAAATTTGTCTCGTGGTTAATAATTGGAGTCAAATATACCTTTAACGTTATTAAATGGGTTGAATTTGCCTTTATTTTCAAAAGGCAAAAGATTAATATTTTGTAACACCGTATATTTAACAATCAAGATTTATCATTTTAAATGAGAGTACATATTACACACAAATGGTAACATATTCCAGCCAAGATAGATTCTCTTGTCAGCTGATAAATTCTTCCCATGGCCCATGGGCTCCATCCCTCTTTGTCTTATATTTTTTTATTTTTTTTAATAACATATTTAATAAAATTCTACTAGTCGAGTTTGATGAGTATAAAATGTACATAAATTTTATTATTATCTTATAGAATAGAGAGGTTATTTTCGAAAAATGAATCAAGTATCTCAAATCTAAAAACAAAAAAAGAATAAAATAGTGTAGAATACATTAGTGTTGTTTGAAATCGATAATTTGAATCGAACAATAGTTATTGGTTTATAGATAATGCATTATTGGTTTAATGGTTTTAATAACTATTTTGATTTTTTTAAATTATCAGGTTATCATTTTTTAACAATTTGAGGTTTTTTCTTAACGTGTTGACACTTGACCGATAACATGATAGTAAATTAAATAATTATATTTATACCATTTTGTATATGAAGTCCTTGACTTAAGGTTTAGTTTCATACTTTTAATTCTGGTTGTCTCAAACTTTTGATTATTCTACAATGTGATAGTGATTGTTTTTTTAGCAAGATGCAATCTGTCAACTCATGTGCATGGTTCATTTGGTTTCTCACCTTGTTTCTAAGTGATTTTTAATTTTCAACAATTTTTTTGGCAATAAATCTTAACGATTAAACCGATGGCGATCAATAATCGGGAAACTAATATCTGAATGATAACCAATAGCCAAACCAATAAACTTCAAAATCTTTATCCGGATGATTCTATAATAATTTAGCATGTCTATAAATAAATAACCAATAATCAAATCGATAAAATTCAAAATCGAACTGAATCGGAATCATACGCCTACAAGAAGTTCACATCTTTTTTTTAAACTAGAATTCAAAAACATTAGTAATAGTACTATTTTTTTAAAATCAATTTTTTGACTGATAGATACTTCTTTCACCTCTGTTTTTCTCTACAGATCTCACTACAAAAATCTCCATTATTGATCTCTGATCTCTCCCAAGAACCCAGAAAAATGGCCATATCATCAATGAAAAACCTCTTCAAAGAACGCAAAATCCCATTTTTGTTCTCCTTTTTCCTTTTACTAATCTTCGTCACTTTCATCCTCATATCAAACTCACAAAAATCTCCTGTTTTCATAGCCACCGACATTTCTCAGCACCATTCTGAGACACCCATTTCTTCAAATCCGATAATTTCACAAACCCAATTGAATCCAATCACTAAGGATTCAAACCCATCTGAGGATTTTGGATTGAACGGTACGAAAAACGATGAATTGGGTGTGGAGAATTTTGATTGGAAGCTGTGTAAGGGTGCAGCTGCAGTTGATTATATACCTTGTCTTGATAATTCGGAGGCTATAAAAGCGCTGAAGTCGAGGAGGCATATGGAGCATAGAGAGAGGCATTGTCCTGACCCAAGTCCTAGGTGTTTGATTCCACTGCCTGATGGGTATAAACTGCCAGTTCCATGGCCTAAGAGTAGGGACATGGTGAGATTGATAGGTTTTTTTGGTGGTAAGATTTGTTTTCTAATTTTGTTTTAACTGTGGCATGGTATACTGTTTTTTATTCCTTTTTGATAGAGTTACTCGATATTTGTGCTTGTGAGAGGTAACAGGTACCGTCGTGGCATTAGTGAGCTGCGCGCAAGCTGGCCTGGACACCACTTTTATAAGAAAAAGCAATTGATAGTTCAGTAATGCCAAAAGGCTACCATTACCTGTTACCTCCGTGCAAGATGGCTTGGACACCAGTGTTATAAGAAAAAGCAATTGTTAGTTCAGTGGAAGCTGGATCTTATAGTGGTTATAGCTGTTAGTTCAGGTATAGTACGGGTTGTATATAGAGATGTGAGAAGTTTAGCTTTCGCTATGGACTGACTGTCCTGTTACTAGTGCTTTAATTTTGGTGGTGATACCCGAGAGTAGGGGAGAACATAGGATTTCAAGAAGATGGGTGCAATATCATGATAGGCGGATCCACAATTTAAATTTGATGGGTTCAACCATTACGTTCTTACTGTTGAACCTATTACACTTGTGAAATTATAGGTTTTTTTTTTTTTTTAAAAGACTTTTTTTAGTGATTTTTCACATATATATGTATATTCCATGTCGAAATGTTGGCTTTAGTTCAACCCATTTTCTATATGCTACATCCTCCGCTGCTACTAGATTTAATATAAACATTTAATTTAATTATATAAAATTTTATGATTACAAAAGGAGAATAGATATTTCAATATATTTGATTTGGATTTGAAAGAATAAGCCAAGTATAAAGATGAAAAATAGAAGATAATACTTGGTTAAAACACAGGATAAATCATAAACCCGAATTGAACCCTCAAACTCAATCGTACAGGTGCACTCAATAACCATTTCACCATATGACACTTTAAGGTTTAAGGTTAGGCTTGCACATCTATATTTAAGTAGTATGGAATATGGATGCATGGGAAACCACACCCCTCCCCTTGTATACCTCCCTGCACTAGTGCTCCTGTTAGTGTTAGCACTCTGATTGTCAAAAGCATTATTTTACTTCTAGGCAGCTGTTGCTGTATTAGTTTTTCCTTACTCACATATTTATAGAGGAAAAGATTGGACATTCATGGCTGCATATAGGGGTGTTCATGGTTTAGATAAAAACCGATCCAAACCGAAAAACCAAACCAAACCGATTAAATAAACCGATTTAATTTGGGTTTTGGTTTGGTTTGGTTTTAGATTGTTAAGAACCGATAATATTTGGTTTGGTTATGGTTTTGTTCGAAAAAAATCGAAGAAATAACCGAACCGAACCAACAAGTTATATACATAAATTTTATTATTATGCATACATAATATATTATATTCATAAACAATTTTAAAGATTTTATAGTTTCATCAAAATTTATTTATAATTTACTTATGAAAGAAAAAATGTCCAAGGTGAGAACATTTTTCTTATTGGTTTCATGTATATGAGTGTCTATGTAAATTCTCTGTGGGACTGAAAATGTCATTGTCTCTTTCTTCTATGCCAAAATAGTGAATTTTGAAGTTTTATTCAGTAAATTCAATGATCGAAAGTTCTGTAATGCCAGTCATTCAAACTATTTTTTCGTTTGAATGGATTGTTGTCACTTTTTTCACGTTTTGAATGGATTGTTGTCACTTTTTTCACGTTTTGAATGAATTGTTTCTTTTATTTTTATGTATGGTTAATAACCGAACCAAAACCGAAAACAACCAAACTGATAAATGTATATTATATTTGGTTTGGTTTGGTTTTGATAATTTTAAAACCGATTAAGTTGGTTTGATTTTGGTTTTGACCAATAACCGACCCAAACTAACCCGTGAACACCCCTAGCTGCATAAATTGTTCTGCATCCGTTTAGTGGATAACATGGTCTGTGAATGGATCATCAGTTGCAGTTATTTTTAATCGTCCAAAAAGCAATATTTTTCCCTATTTTTTTTGTATTTTTTCTCATGTAATGAGCCTATCAGAAAGGCATGAACATGGCTGAGACCATTTTATCAACTATTCGAGTGCTCACAGGTACCATTGTGTTTTTAGAACAACCATCCTACTATTCATTGGGTGACAGCGATTATAAATCTGTGCAATATCTGATGGGCAAATATGGTTTGCCAATAAAATCTTTGGTACTGAAGCGCCTTATTGGCTTCGAATGTACTCTCATGGCTTATTGTAACCTACAAGGTTCCCATCATTTCACTTTAACTTCTGTGCATTATAAGTTCAAATACTGATCGATTTCCACATTTTACATGTTGCAATTCTCTGATGAATTTGATGTGGAGTTAATCCAAAAACATCATTTTCAATTTACTCATATATTTTGCTCGACTTGTCAAAAAATACCTTTGCAGTAACTGATTTTTTGTTTTTTTTTAACTTCGGATAGATATGGTATAACAACGTTCCTCACCCTAAGCTTGTGGAATATAAGAAGGACCAGAATTGGGTGGTCAAATCTGGTGATTATCTTGTTTTTCCTGGTGGTGGAACACAGTTCAAGGATGGAGTGACTAACTATATCGAGTCAATTCAAAAGGTAGTATCTCTACTTTACATACATGTTGTCTTTAATCACATCAAGCTACATTATTATACAATATATGTTTGGACTACTGTTAAACTTTGTTGGATTTCATACTTGTCCAAGTTCGTTGCTTTTGTCAATTGAATAAAATTGTAATTCTGGCCATACATTAGTGAAATGCTACTGTTTGGATGCTGTGACCACTTTTGATGCATAATGTTTTTTATTGTCTCTATACATTGTTCTGTGACCATTTCAAAGGGATAGATTATCTGTATAAATCCATTTTCTAGTGAAGAAGTTAGGACTGGTCAACTTTGATGAACATCATATTGCATGTCCTGAGTTTTTTCATATGAACCTTTACACATTTCTCAAAGAAGCTTCAAACTCCTTGCTCCTTCGACCAATTCTACTGTAAAATGAAATGCAGGTGAATCTTTGATATGTTAATTTAGATTATAATTGATACTTTTCTGTGATTTTCAAGTAGGGTTCTGTATATCTCTTTCATGAAATGATGCAGTTAGAACCATTCTATGGGAAGAAAAGTTACTTTTATGTAATCAAAAGCCAAAGGCTTCTAGATAGAAGCCAAGGGTTATACATGTTCATACACGGTTATTCCATACTAGCAATGGCCATAGGATTTCTCAAGTATATCTGATAGAGAAGTTTGTAGCATTAATTATTACATTAAAGAAAGTGATACAATACCCATAAACAATTGAAATGCGTATTCTCCAAGTTATCTAATCATGTTGTATTTGTTTTATAAGCTATTCGTACACAGCTACACGCACTAACACCTAATTATTTTCATTTTCATTTCACGATTGTTTATGTTGCCTGCTTAGGGATTAGTGGCTAAGAAAAGAGTAGTTTGAAATTGAAATTCTTTGAGTGAGGTCTTGGGCTTCTTAAGTGTGCAGCTCGTATACTGTAGTACTATTTCGTTAATTTCGATTTTTCTTTAATTTTGTCCTTTCTTTTCTTCTTTCAATTGCTTTCTTGCTCATATAGGGGAGAGGTTATTTCTTCATCTTTCATTTGTTCTGCAGTCATTATGTTGGGAATTTGGGATGATCCCTG
Source organism: Solanum chiquidenum (assembly GCA_029582725.1). Taxonomy (NCBI): domain Eukaryota; kingdom Viridiplantae; phylum Streptophyta; class Magnoliopsida; order Solanales; family Solanaceae; genus Solanum; species Solanum chiquidenum. The sequence goes on from JAJOOS010003909.1 coordinate 54,728, forward strand.
GAGCCCTACTGTAGTGAATGTATTTTTAAGCTGAGATGTTTCTTACTTTCTCTTTCAGACTTTTCCAGAAATTGACTGGGGAAAGCATATAAGGGTCATTTTAGATGTTGGCTGCGGTGTTGCTAGCTTTGGTGGGTATTTGCTGGATAAAAATGTCATTACCATGTCACTTGCACCAAAGGATGAACATGAGGCTCAGATACAGTTTGCACTCGAACGTGGAATTCCTGCTACTCTCTCAGTCATTGGAACTCAAAAGCTGGCATTTCCAGATAATGCATATGATATGATTCATTGTGCAAGATGCAGGGTTCATTGGGATGGAGATGGTAGTTCACTATTTTCAAATTTCCAACACCATCATCTATACTGTTTTAAACTCGGTAATTCAATCTGAAATTGCAGGAGGGAAACCATTGATGGAACTTAACAGGATACTTAGGCCTGGAGGGTTTTTTGTATGGTCAGCAACGCCCGTTTATCGAGATGACGAAAGAGATAAGAAAGTCTGGAAAGGTTTTTACTCGTGGATACTCAGTTCTCCGAATTAACATTCTTATAAGTTTTTATTTAATGATCAGCTTCAATCTGAATGCTGATTAAGCGTAGTACTGGAATTTTGTACCTTTGTTCTGTGTGCGATCACTGAATTTTATTCTACAAGCTCTGTGAAGACCAAGAAAACACAGAGCTTAAAAGTGAAGCTTCTTGAAGTGAGTTATTCATTATCTCTAAGTGGCACTTTACTTTCTTTCCATTTGCAGCTATGGTTGCACTAACTGAAGCAATATGCTGGAAGGTGGTGAAGAAGATCTTTTTTGACTCAGCTGGTGTCGGGCTTGTTATATATCAAAAGCCGGTTTCATCATCCTGCTATGAGAACCGCAGAGAAAATAATCCACCTCTATGTGACCAGAACAATAGATCAAATAGTTCATGGTATGCTCAATACACCTTGATGGTCATTATCATTGTATCCTTGACTTCATCACATTGTCATCATTCCGCTCCAATCATCTCTTTTATATCATACGAGCAGGTATGTGTCTCTGGACAGCTGCCTTGTACCACTCCCCACGAGCAGCAGTGGCAATACATATGAGTGGCCTGCACCCTGGCCCCAGAGGCTCAACAATAAACCTGAACGCTTATCCCAAAAAACAGATAATGAAGATATTTTTGATGAGGACACAAAACACTGGGCAGCGTTGGTCTCAGATGTTTACCTTGGAGGCCTTTCTATTAATTGGTCAAGCGTGAGGAACGTGATGGACATGAATGCTGGTTATGGAGGGTAAGAGAGAAACTACATTGGAGATGCGCATTGTCATTCAAACTTTATTTTCTCTGTTGACCTAACTTGGTGACTTTCCATGGTAATTACATTTATAGGTTTGCCTCGGCAATCATTGATCGACCCCTCTGGGTAATGAATGTCGTTCCCATCAGTGAGCCAGATACTCTCTCCATTATCTTTGACAGAGGGCTGATTGGTATATACCACGACTGGTGCGAGTCCTTCAATACCTATCCTCGGACATATGATCTTCTACATTCCAGCTTCCTCTTCGGAAATTTAACTCAAAGGTTCAATAACTACTTTCTCAGATTAATTTGTTCATTGTGGTTTCTTACCTAGTATTCAGTACCCTTTTTGGGTTATTGATTAATCCAGATTCACGCCATGTATGGCGAATTAAAGGGTGGAACCACTGCTTAACAGAACTTTTTTCATTCTTAGAGCCTAAACTCGAGACTTCTGGTTAAGAATGGAGGGATCCTATCCATCCCACCATAACCCTAGTCGAGTAGTCGTAGCTACTGTGGTTTCATTTGTATCCTATATTTTCTCACGAGACGAACATTTTGGTCTGTCTGTTTTCGCAGATGCGACGTGGTGGAAGTAGTTGTGGAGATGGATAGAATAGTGAGACCAGGTGGATATGCTTTAGTTCAAGACACAATGCCAATGCTTAACAAGCTTAGCTCAATTCTTCAATCACTTCATTGGTCAGTAAATCTGCAGCAAGAACAGTTTCTTGTTGCTAAAAAAGGCTTTTGGCGTCCACATGACAAAGTCAGAAAATGAAATTCACAGCCTCTTTTTCCTTGTATATTTATTTATATATTACACTTATTTATCTCTTTTATGCCTACGAAAGAAGAAAAAATAAACCTAGTTCTCAAATTGAAGCAAATTTTGGTCTTATGTATCAGTAGAGTTCATTATTTTCACCAGTGTTTGTTTTTGAAAATATGCACAAGTTGAGTTTGCATCCTCTATTTGTTTGAATTGATATTTTTTTCTTCTTTTTGTTTTGGCAAAAGTAGAAGTTAGTGTTTGTTTTTTTGAGATACTCAAATTTGGTTTTTGCAAATCCTTTCAAAAACTCGATTTTCGCAGTTTATAGGGGTAAAATTTACAAATAGTCACTTTTCCGCGCTTGAAATTGTAAAATAACCATTGTCATGAACACATTGCCCTATTTGTTACTGGTCTTTAAATTTTACTCCACAAGACAAATAAATTTTTTATATCATAATATCTCATAAGTTATGTTCCGCTCTCTTAAAGAACTTATGCTTTGTTAGACATAAATTCAAGTTCTACACGCAAAAATTAAAGATCAATGCGATTAATTTTTTTTCTTGTATTGACAAATCCTTCTCTATTTTATTAAACAAATCGTACTCTTATATTTTTATAATAATAGAACTATACCAATAGACTAAATATTCAATTTGTCATAATGGACTTTTCATTAAAAAAATTAGTAAATTGACCAATCTAATCTACCATTTACTTTATTTACCCCATTGTCGAAGTGTTACGCACGTATAAATCTACTTAAGACTTTTCCTGAGGGTCCATGCATGTATCAAACATCATCATAGAAGTCAAAAGGGAATCTAAGTTTTATGTACTCGTAAAAAATATTTACATAATCATGTTAGACAAATATAATTATATGTAACTTTTTTTAACAAGTATTTAGTGGTAACATATATTCATATAACAACAATTAAATAACTTATTATAACATGTGTAATTACACCGATAACATTAATTAAGTTACGCTTCTCGTGAATTAGTTGAGGTATGCATTGATGCGTGAAAACTCAAGGGACAGAGGGAATAACTTAAATACAAAGGAGAAAACGGGCTTTTGGCATAGTGCTTTGCCCTGTTATTTTTTTTATATATAGAGACATTGTGTACAAAATATTTATCAATCAGGTAATTTGTTAAATTTTTAATAAACATTAATTGATAATCTGATAAAAATAATAATTAACTATCAAATGTTAAACTACACCAATAATGTTATCAATCTCTACCATCCCGGACAGATGGTGTGTTGTGATATTTGGTTCATATGAATCCAGTAATTTTAATACGAAAGATAGATTATATGTAAAATTACATTAAAATCCTAAACTTATCACATGTTAAGCTACACCGACAATGTAAGTAATACCACTAAGGGCGCGGATGGTGTGTTGTGATCAATGTATATAACTTAGATCTCATTAATAAACAAATGAGTCAACCCCTTCAACTTCATCAACTATTATTATATCAAACTAATTGTAACTTGAGAAAATGGTCATCACGTACTAATTAGCAACCAATCTAAGGATACATGAATCTTCAAATTTAACATACATACACTTAGTAGCCTTCACGTCAAATAATCAACAAAATATGTCAATTCCATACCAATAACAACTATATATACATAGGAATAATCATTTCAAATGTCATTAATATCATCAAGAAATTAATTTCACACAAGATATGGCTATTAAAATCCAAGTTATCCTATTCGTATCGTCACTCCTTCTAGCATTCGGGTATGGTCATGGCCCGGCCCAGCCCGTTGAGACGGCAACGACGATTGTGGTGATTGAAGGCATGGTGTACTGTCAAAGTTGCGATACTTATGGATCATGGTCATTATTAGGAGCAAAGCCAATTGCATCTGCTAAAATTAGTGTCCTATGTAAAGACTACAAAAAAAGAGTGAATTTTTATAAGGCATTTGAGGCAAATGAATATGGTTATTTTTATGCAGAGTTACAAGGTTATAAAATGGGACATTCTTATCTTGATCATCCACTTCAATCTTGTCATGTGAAATTGGTCAATTCTCCACAAGAAAAATGCAATGTTTTTAGTAATATTAATTATGGAATCAATGGTGCACCACTAAGATTTGATGATAAAGTTATTGATAGAAGTGATTATAAAGCTGTAATTTATACTGCTGGTCCTTTGGCTTTTCGACCAATAGACTGCCCTCCAAAATAAGATGTCCGTATCACAGGTTCGTGCCGTGGAATCAATGATCAATCGTCATATATCACATTCTTTTCTTTTGGTTGTAGCCTTAACTCTGCAAAATGCAGGATGCTTTATACAACAACTGTTCTAATTAAGTTTGTTATGGTTTTGATAACTTTTCAATGGTCCGATAATGTTTTACTAGAGTCTTTACTGCTATAATTTTGTCCTCTATACCTAAAACCTCAATTGTATGATATTTGTTCTTATGACTTCTGTCCGATGTGCCAATCTTAGCTTTTTCCACATTCATTGAGAAAAACAATAAATACAAGGTATAATAATAAGGATAAAACTATCTTATTAGACATACATCACTATTATATATACTAATATTCTCTTTACTTTCAAACAATTACATATATTACCACTTTTAGTATTTTATATCATATATTAATATATTATTTGAAGATACAATTAGATACCCACCTCCCTTAAAACTAGGATTGATTAATTATCTGATTAATTAACTCTTTCATTCCAAATCAACCACTATCTCTTAATTCTCCCCTCACATATATATCACTCAATTATGTGTACTCCTTTCTGATTCAAGAATTTCACCGTACAATTTCATTCCAACAATAGCTAATCTACTCTCTTCTTCTCAAGATATCATCACCATGACCGACAAATTCTCCTGAACTCAAATATTATTCTATATTGTTCATTTATAACGAGATCAAATCAAAGTAACTGCTATAGAGAAAACTTTCAATTTAGAGTGGGTCTTGATTGTTTGTCTCCAGAAGAAATGAATCTTAGTTTTGATTATGTTATGCCACAACGCAAAAGATCAAAGGAGTATTGTAGAGAGTTTTTGTTTGGTGGTGTTCTTCTAAGGCCTTCTTTGGTTACTGTGACGTGGATGTGGTAGTACCAATATTACTTTGATAAAGCCCTTGAAACATGTGTATCCAATAAGTAGTAATCGATCTTAATTAAGATCTGAGTTGTATTTTTAGTAATGGGGTATCTGAACATGTATGTGTATCCACCAATAAATTTCGGATACATGATTTTAACAATATGATGTTAATAATACAACAGATACTCTACAGTCGTGATTTGTTCCTAAATTCATGTGTTTCAGCTACATTTCATATTTAGATACACATAATTAAATGTATATGCTTATTATGTATTCGAGATACATGTTTTTGGATATAACGTATGGAATTTAGATACACATAATTAGATGTATATGCTTCTTCTCTTTTTATATTCCATATTTAGATACACATAATTAGATGTATATGTTTACTATGTATTCGAGATACATGTTTTTGGATATACCTTATGCAATTGATACTTGATACATCAAATTAATACTAGATACATATAAAAGATACATGAAATTAATATTAGATATATATAAATAGATACATAAAATTAATACTAGATACGTAGAACAAATACATGAAATTAATGTTGAATACTTCTATGATGCATATGAATGTACTTGTATGACACTCATGTATCTAAGTGTTTAGTTTGTTGAATACATCATATATTGTTAATGAATACATCAAATTAATGAATTTATTATTTTAAGAGAAATAATTTGAAATTAATCAAATTACATTACCAAGATATACATGTTTTTATCTTATACTAATAATATTAATGAATTTACTATTTCAAAGAATAATAAAATGAAATTAATTATCTATGTATTTGAAAATCCTCAATTACTCCTCTAATTAAGGAAATCAATTACAACCAGTTAATTTAAATAAATAAATTTTGTATCTCAATTTTAAAATTCAGCAGATACATGTATCTCATGGATTCAGACTCATGTATCCAAGCATGAAATATGGTAGAAGAAGTAATATTTGAAACTATTGAGAATTTTAGTAATTAAGACCTAAACTAGTGAGATTTATGTAGTTTGCCCTAATAATAAATCTCACATTCATTAAGAATTTAGTAATATTAAAGAACTACTACTTCTTTAATGTTAAAGGTATAGTTTAAAATAACTGTCAACTTCATTAGTAAATAAATAAGGTATGATTTACTAAAATACCTTTATTTATTAGGTCTATTTGAAGAATTTAACAGTATTAAAATAACTACGATTTCATTAATATTAAGGATATAATAGAAAACGATTGTCAACTTTAATCTCAGAGTTTGTTTTGGGGCAAATTTTTTGAACTTAAACTACAGCTAAAATATCAAGGTTAGCTGAAAGTAACACAAAAATCTGGCTTGCCCTATATATCTTCTTAAGTTTTATTTCTTCTAGTCCAAGCAAAAAGCAAAGACGCAGTACTCCTTTGTACTATCATTAACCCTAATAATTTAGAGCATACAGTTTCTCCTTCTAGATATATGTAACACTGACACTAACCCATAAATATCAGAAATAATTACTCAATTATGAAAATAATAACTGCTCACTTTTCGAAAAAAAACTCAGCAGCAAATTTACCTTTATTACAGAACTTCTGCAACTTGATCTATTAATTAATATTGATTTCCATGGCATTTCATCGTTCAGGCGATAGAAGTAAATCAAAATGACCATATAACATCTTTACAGACGTAGTCAAATATATCCTTTATCTTTTTATACAATTAGTAAAGAGGAATAATACTCACTCGGTTTAGTCTGCCACTAAATTTCATCACAGATCAAATAGAAAACAAGAAGCACAATACTTTCATTTACAGCAACTGGTGATAACATACTAAAGAAAGCATTCAACATGATTTTATCCAAAAGCATACCTGGAAAAATTACAACAATTGAAAACTGAAAAAAATTAAACGCCAACCCCCAAAAAAACCAGTTAAAGCAATATAATGCATCTTTACATAGTTGTCTACAAAATATCCTCAACTTGCTGCCTAACTGCAAAAAAATGCCTTTTCTAAAAGAATATTACAAGGAGATATCAACACACTATGACACACAACAGAAACAATTATTTCTCATAGTCTCCACTTGTGCCCTCCTCTTCCGCAACTAACTGCAAGGTACTGGAGAAAGAACAGAGGGGAAGACTAAATAAAATAAAATTTAAAAAGCCCAATTGTGTCCTTTCTTCATAATGCTTTGTTTACACCAGTGGGGTAACACCGTCAGATTAGTAGGAACCCATTGGTGGCATGCCAAATGGAGGCATCGGAGGCATTCCCATTCCACCCATTTGAGGTGGTGGCGGCGGAGCAAAACCTCCACCCATACCTGGCATTGGTGGAGCAGGCAAAGCCAGAGGAAGCAGCTGAGCATACATATTCTGCAACCAAAAAAATGAACGGGATTAGCAAGACCGGGTCGAGAAGATAATTGCGTAAAACAGATGGTCAATTTGCCACAGGCCATGCATGTGATGTGGTGCTTGTCATAATATTACCAAAACAATCTGCAACTTCTGTTACCTCCAAGGCTAAAAAGAAGGAAAATAGGCAAAATACATTCATCATAGACAAGTCAATAACTACCTGCTGCTTCATAACATCCTTCTCTTCATTCTCTTTGGCTTTTGCTTCTTTTTGAGCCTCAATCTTATCTTTTATCAGCTCATCTACCTTGCCAGTGTATTCACGGATAAACTGTGCCAGAGAGGACCCAAATTAGAATGTGGATGCAGATAGCACTGAACTACTAAAAAATCAAAAAGCCTAAGGCGGGCAGCAAAAAGACGAGGGGGAACAAAAGAGAAGGTAGAAGGTATTCATTAGAGAGGTGTATCTAAAAAGTCATGAAAAGTTTCAAATACTTCCCCTCAAAGATAATGAAATATATAAAACAGGACTAGCACTATACAGAGGTTACTAAAAATAATAATTATGTTCTAATAACTGATAAAAACAATTATCATGTTTCAAAGATGCTGGGGCAGGTCAAGGGTTAGGATGTAGACTTGTCAAACAAGTGACTGATACTAGTCTCAAATTGGTGATCGGATTTACTTTAAAGATATACACCACAACATGCCATGGATGCAATATAAGAGAATTCAATTTGTTGCGTGACACCCATCAAAATTTAAAAGGCTTTATCAATACGTTTACCAGAGAAAAGGGCACAACAACCTCAAAGCAGATAAAAAATAGGCACATGCAAGACTGCATAAACAGACATGGAAGGAAAGGAGGTCAGTACCTGTAATAGATAAGGGAACGCGAAGTCGATCATATTATTCATCCATGCTAGCTCAAGGGCAACATCTGCGCGGATCAAATCATAACAAACAAATAGGCATGATGCAAAGCATTCTTTCTTTCCCTGCAAAAGCACACAACAAGAATTAGAAGATTGAATGCATTTTCCACCACAGTAAATATTTACAGATTAGATGAGCTTTAACCAAATGCAAAATTAATGCAATCAAAGTTACTCTACTTTTGGACTAGCAATATCATTTCCAAGAAAAATTTAATATGATCTACTTCCCAAGCAAAAAAAATCCCCTCGTTCTTTAGTTGTTGATGACAATTCTGCATATGCGATCCCCAGAAAGCAGAGCCAGTTCCAAGCCAGATAAACGAGGGTTGTGGTGATTTACAGCCAACAGAAAAATAGTCTAGTTGGATCCATATAGCTGATCCCAACTAGTTCGAGATTAAATTGCTTCATTGATTACAAGTCTGAGAAATGTTAACAATAAAAGGTTCAAATAATAAATTACTAGGATCCCCAAGGCGCCAGAATATTTATCCCCACAACCACACCTAACCTTCATGATTTATAACAGTAATTATGTACTCGTGTGTTATCTTAGATGCAAATGCCCCAGAGTCTAGTTGAAACATTTGCATTCAGTAACTTCCATGGTTTTTTTTGGGAGGGATGATACCAACTAGTTGGGATAAAGCTTATAGCCCAGTTGAAACATTTGCATTAAGTCTAGTACTTGCTAAAGTTTTTTTTTTTTTTTGTTTAAAGATTTTATGCCCTAAGTGATAATAAGTATGAGACCTAGAGAACCTGAGAGTAAGAAAACCTGCAAGTTCTCTTAGAAGATTCAAAAAGTATTGGAATCAAACAAGTCCAAATTGAGCAAAATGGATATTGATGAATCATTTAATTAGTCCAACTATTTTTAGATTATGACGTAGTTGGTACTTGGTAGTGGTTGGGGAGATAAATGGAGGATAGGTACGGCTGAATCTTGAATCCTAACCACAGATACCTGTTCAATGAAGTAAACAAGCAACTCCTCAGCAAGTTCACGATCCCCAGATTGTGAGGCTGTTTCCATTGCATCTTTGTAAAGATTATCTTTCTTTGATAGAGCAATGGATTGCTTCCACCGACCAGCCTTTTTATAAATAGAAGCAGCAACACGCCTCATCTCAAGGAGCTCATGTTTCTCTATCTGCTCAAACAGAAAAACAAGAAATGGAACTATTATCAGGCATATGATAACTACGGAGAAAGACAACTTAGTGCAACCAGCCATCACCTTCTGTGCAAGCCCAATCTGATCAAAGCTATCATGCAATTCAATTGATTCACGTAGTCTGTCATAGTCTTCCTCTTCAACATATATCTCGTTAAGGGCCTCATTCACAGCAGAAACATTGTTGCTTTGAACAGCAATCATATAAGGCTTCACTAGGCGAAGGTGACCCGCCTGGTATCATTCCCACAAAAAATGAAGGGTTAATACGAACATATACCAAAAAGTAAGCAAGAAAATCCTTGCAAGTAAAGGGTTTCAATGACAAGTGAGACCTTTCTCATTATATCCACTACACGTGTGTGGTCCACCCTGAGTGCTAGAACATTTAAAAGATCATTGATCAAATCAGGATGCTCTTGCAAATAGAAGTGGACGGCCTTGTAATAAAGTTCCACATTAGCAACTTTCACAACGATATCTTTGAACTGCATATGATCCCAAGCATCTGGAGAATGATTCATAACAGTAGTGGCAGCATTATCAAATTCATCATATTGGATATACAAATACGTGAGTTCCTTCCAGTGTTGCTGCTCATCACAGGCGCGAATAAGCTTCGGAATGTTGAGACGGGTGGAGAATAATTTTATGTGCTCCATGAGCTTCTCATGACGGTATCTGGCATATAGAACACCAAGTTCTGTGAAGATACCCATATGGGCGCGCTCCAACCCAAGCCCACTCTCCATAAGAGAGATTAATTCATTGAAACATCCTCTGTTTTGGTAAAATTCACTCACTTCCTCCAAATCATCTACCTGCAAAATCAAAAAAAGATACCACCTATCACCAGTAGTCCAGAAGATCTCCCGACATTTTCAATGAGTAAGTTCAAAAGAAATATTGACAAGCACAACAGAAGGGAGAAGCAGAAGTTACCTGCACTATAATGTTAAGCCCACAAATTTGAGCTAAGCGGAACTCCTCAGCATCAACACAAGCAAAGCAGACTTCTTTCCATGTTTTTGCACTGTTTGCTTTACGTGCTGCATCAACAGCACCTTGGAATTGATTCAACTTTATAAGAGTGCTTGCCAACTTAGCCCAATTTGAAATAAAAGCAAATATGATCTTTGCAGCCTCATACAACGCTCCATCATACAAGCGATCGCCAACATTTGGTAGATTAGCAACATTTGGCATTAAAATGAATTCTTCAATTTCGCCCAATCGATCAATCTTAGCATAAGCATAAATGAGTTCACTGTCAACCTTGGGCTCCTTAGTCTTTTGCCTTACCATCAGCAAATACTTCACTAAGTCGTGATAAACATCTGCATCTTCTGCAGCATGAATGACATCCAAGAATTGGGTAGCATCATCTGCCCGAATAAATGATTCAATAGCATCACTCACTAATCCCTCTCTGAGTTGAGCTTTGGCAACCTGGCTCCAAACAGCATCTTCTTCAACTCGGAATGCAAACTCCACAGCACGATTTATATCACGGATGCTGTCAAGCAGAACATTGACAGCCTGAACATTCAAGTTGAACTTCTTGAAGATTGCAAAAGCTTCTTCATAGAGCTGTGCTTCAACAGCAACCTCCCCAACCGCGGGACCATCAAAATTATCAAGCCTATTGATATAGTCCATAACTCTAGATGGATCAGCTTTAATGGCTGTCAAGATAAGCAAATTCTGCAGATTAAAGTTCCCACTAAATGCAGAGTTTTGGAGCACAATCTTTTCAAGAAGCTCAATCAGTTCATGAGGAAGATCAGCTGTCATGAACGCTTTAACAGCTGCAGAAACTTGTTCTGGGCTCTTGCTTTCAGGCAGAGCAGTGGAGACAACTTGATCTATGAGCTGCCTTCTAAACTCGTTCTCAGGGATAAGAACTTTATCCCAAAGATCACCATCCATCCTCTCAACAACATACCTATAAATATTATAATAGGGTTATTCATCTTCAGAAATCTTATAAGTGATAAACCAACACTTGGAGACTAACAGAAAAAACAAACCTGGCTTGAAGTTTGAACAGAGAGTTCTTATTTGTTACATTAATAAGTTCATCATCACATTGCCCTCTTCTATAGGCCACAACAGCAAGGGTCGGATCACGCTTCTCACAATATTTACCCACAACACGAGAGTCATAATATGGGTTGGTCGTGAGGAAATGCTCTGGGTTATTATTGCTCTCTATGATGATCTTACCAAGAGCATTGTGTACATGCACATCTTGGCTTCCTTCACTGACAAGATGCTCCAAAAACTGTGTAAGCAGTCGCAGTCGGTTCCTGACAACCAATAGATAAGTTTAAGAGACATATTAAACTGACAATCTTAAAGTAGTTGTAACAGAGATGGACAAAAACCTTTTTTCACATTCAGCCACAAGGGGCTCAACAGGAAGCAGAGAACGAACAGAAAGGATCAAGCCTTTAATGAAATCCTCTGGACACTCGTCATCTAAAAGCTGCCCCACAACTAAAGGAGCATTTCCTGGATTGACCTATTACATTAAGTATTAAAGCTTGTAAGTCATATGTTTGGGAACATTTCAACAAAGCAAGTACTAAAAAGAAGTTGCCAACCTTTTGCACATAACCCTCAATATATCGTAGCATATTGTTAGTGTACAGATAGTGTGTGAGATCAGGAACAAAACCAAAGCGGTCGCAAACATTGATCAGAGGTCGGGCATCAGGAAGTTTGGCTTCCATCAAGAAGTTCTTAGTCTTTTCAGGGTCGTAGAAGTTAGATTCTCTTGTCACGCGCTCAACCTCCTTGATTTGTCCAGTCCTGGCAGCTGCTTCAATATACTTAAAGTGGATATCAGGATCCTCACTGCACAAGGCCCAAAAAAATCATTTATTGACGAACAAGTAAAATTAGCCCAGTCCAAAATGTCCTAGCACGAGCACACACCTCGAACTCAAATATGATCCCAAGAAGAAGTACAACCCATCGTACGACTTGAACTGCTCAAAAAGCTTAATGCAGGCATCAATACCCAACTGTTCACAGTACTCCTTTGCAACCTGATATTAATGCAAGCACAATCAAGTTTCTCGTTACATGTATTTCACAATTCACGAGAACCAATCAGATGCATCATTACAAGTATGTCACAATTCCCAAGAACCAATAATGCATCAGCTATGCCAATATCAAGCACCAAACTCTTCAGGAATAAGTAAATAACTACCTGAACAATTATTTGAAGGTTGCCTTTGATATTGATCACCAGAAGGTCCTTCATGCACTCAAGCGCCCATTCACGTGAGACAGTCCCAAAGAACTCAACCAGAGCCTGAAACATACAACATAGATAAATACACGCCCGACAACCCTCAACAGTAAGTCAATACGACCACTGGAGTATACCGACCTGAGGCTCAATGGCATGGGTATTAACAATTACGCGCTTGATATCAGGTAGTTCACTGTAGTGCTGCAGAAACATACATAATTAACCAACATTGTGGTCATATCTTATGGGAAGTTAAGCTCAAAAATGCTGAAAACCAGTCAAACCTGCAAAGCCCGAATATAAAGACCAGCTTTTTCACAAAGTTGAGCAATTCGTGGTCGATCATAATGACTGAACATTCCATTGGCTAATATAGCATCAGCAACATTTGGGAAAGTCACAAGGTTGATTTCCAAGACCTGTATACAAGAAAGTTACAGCCAAAGCAAAATGTATAAGCAGATAGATGTCCCTTAATGAGAAGGGAACAGATACCTTAGTCTGCAGGTAACCATGCTCTGGAAGGTTAGGCTTCAGAACATCCAACAAAAATGCTGTTGCCTCACGGATCATGTTCCTCTGATGTCAAAACAGAAAGAATCATTATCAACTGGTAAATTGCACCTCAAAAAATTATTCAAAGGCTTCTGAACCACACCAGCCGTTTAGCATCACCAACAGTAACTAACCTGAAGAAATAGGTCGGTGATTGTATTGTAATCAACAGGACACCCTCCCTCCATTTGAGACATCATGAGCGCAAAATTAACAGCACCCTGCACATAAAGACAATTATTCGACTTCATCCTAAACTAAGCACCATGTCTTGATTATTATTTTTTGAGATGAAAAAGTCGTGTGTCTAATTACTTAGCTTAAATTTAGTTTCAGGATAGAAGATGCAACTTTTCCAATGTAGGAATAATACTTCATGAGTGATATAGCATTAAATATGAAACTCTCTCCTTGATCAAAGGAAAGCAAGAAATATCTATCGGGCTGAATTTGGCATAGAAACTATGAGTTAATCCCGTTAAACTGGCTGAATGAATGTAGCACCCCGAAATTTTTCCAAATTTAAAAATGCATTTAGCGGCCTAACGGAAGCTATTTGTTATCACTCCTTAGTCATCCAATAGTTACAGCAGTAGTTATTTCTTTTTAGTAGTAGTTATTTTCCTGTAATAATGCAGTTTAATGTTAGGAAGTCATGTCCTAGTTTCTAGGGGTAGTTGTCTAATAAGTGTTGTATTTAAACTATCTGTTTTTCCCAGGATATACAGGCAGAGAAGTAATTTCGGTTTTTGAGTACTTTAACTCAAGAGATTGTACGTTCTCTCTTAACGAACCAGCACCATAGGTTGTAGGAAGAAAACTTCAGATTTTATCTAATAGCGTCTCATAACTAGATCCATAACAGGGGACCATAACAACTTGGTAGTAGTTATTTTCCTGTAACAATGCAGTTTTTCATTCCAGAAATGTTAGGAAGTCATGTCCTAGTTTCTAGGGATAGTTATCTTATAAGTGTTGTATTTAAACTATTTGTTTGTCTCGAGAAATATAGGCAGAAAAGTAATTTCAGTTTTTGAGTACTTTAACTCAAGAGATTGTAGGTTCTCTTAACAAACCAGCACCATAGGTCGTAGGAAGAAAACTTCAGATTTTATCTTGCAGCGTCCCATAACTATATCCATAACAGGGGACCATAACACTATTTTATTCATTTTTCATGTCAACTCAAGAGTGGATGCTGATAAAAAGTATAGTTATTATTGGTAAATATTTGTACAATGTAAATTGGATGTGTCTGGAAGTATAAAGTATGAAACAAAGGCTAAAACTGCCCGTTCTTATGGGCTCGCAAGGAAGCTCCATAAAACGAGGCACATGTTTATATGAATGGACCAGTTTTGTGGATGAAGAAACGCCACCACTTTTTTGCAAGTCTCTGAGAGCTTTTTGAAGGGGAATCAACCTAGGATTCTACTACACCATACAAGTTATGATTGCAATCAAGTATTGTGTTAATTCAAGTTAATTAACACCCATGAACCATGGAAATTCCAAGATTCCACCATAATCATCAATTCCCAATGGCTAGAGGTTTGAGCATTGGCTTCCAGAGCAACTGTTTCAGAGTATTGAACATAGTTATTGGAGAATTTATTGATGGAATGGTGAGTAGCCACTAATGACATTAAAAGAGTTTGGTGATAGAGATGGGGTTGATTGTAATGAATTGATTTGGTGAATAATGCTCTTAAATGAACTAAATTCATGACTTAAGCCTTAGATTTAACTAGTTATACATGATTTGATTTTATCCCTTAATACTTAAATATTGTGAGTTGTTGGAAACCCGGGAAACTTGAAGAAGTGAATTCAATATATAGCTTGGGCAAGTTACAACTAACCTATTAAATGTGAATTTTGACTAAATCATGTATTCCAAGTGTTTAACTGAATGCCTAAAAGTTGTTTTGTGGCTAAGTACTTGTGGGAGCAAGCAAGTGCCTAATCACCATAGTTGAAACCCAGTTACAACGTGTGTTGTGAACTCCAATTCCTAAAGTTAGCCTTATGTGATTTTTTTTGGTATGGCTATGATGGTGCCTTTTGGCCTGTTTTGGAACATGTTGAATTGTTTCCCGTGCTTAGTTGACTTAATGTCATGTTGCATTATGTTAAATGCCAATATTGGGAGTGAGGGTAACTGATAGCATTCACGGTGGCTTACTTCTATGACTTGAGATGCAAGACAAGGTTGATGAGCTTCAATGTGAGATCAAGAAGGTGCTTATCCTGAAAGAAAAGCCCAAAAACGAGCCCAAGAATTATGATGATGAGCAGATTAAGTGCTACACATACTTTATGGTCCAAATCCAAGTCCGAGAGGAGGAAGATTGGGGCCAAATGGAGCCCAAGAGGAGATGCCTACATGGAGCCCAAGAAAGGAGCTGAAACACCCAAGAGAAGAGCTACAATTTCAGAACACAGTCAGCTGAGAAATCAAACCCAAAAGGGCTGCAATTCATGCTCAAAGGGTGGTGAAATGGACGTGAGAATGCTTCCCAAAAAGGGCGACAACTCAAGCCAATAATGGCTGAAATACAACCACCAAAAGGGGCTGTTTAGGCGTGTTATTCTCGGAGACTATATTGCACTTGTTTCCATATTTCTAGTAGGTAGTTTTGGGAAGAATTTTTGGGATTATTTTTATATGTTTTCCTTGGTCAAAAGCGCCCTAGTTTTAAGTTTTCTAGTTAGATTTTATTATTTAATATTTCCATAAAAGTAGGATTCGAATCGCATGTTATATAGGTTTCCCCTATATAAAGGGGTGAATTTTGTTATTCTTCATTAGAACATTATTATTTATATTGTTTGAGAGGTCTCTCACCTTTTACACCTTTGTGTGTGGTGACTATGGATTAATCTTGCAACCTTACCAGAAACATTTGTTAGGAGGTAATACTAATCCTTAACTTGGTATCTTTGGTTTCTATTAAAGTAAATTAAAGAAGGTAATTAGTCTTATACTAATTATTGTCTCTAATTTCTTTGAAATAGGGATCGAGATCACCTTTGATCTTAAATTCTTGAATTGACTCTATGTGTATCATAATTAATTTTTAATCCGCTAAGCTTGAATAGTAAGATCAATTAGAGTTCTTAGCACTTAATTTTGAAATTTGGGACCTTTATTCGAGAAATTTCGCACATCATAAACTTCTTGTCCTAGATCTTCGTATTTTTGCTTTCGCATTATTTACTTGTTTTTCAAGTAATCTGATTCTTATCAGTAACACTTAACAAGTACGTTGTGTTAGGGTTGCCGAGGTTATAACCTTCATACTTTTAGATCCACAGTTCGTCTTTAGGAAGTGAGGGTGACACTTGTGATGCATGTGTTAACAGAAGAGGAAGAAGCCTCCATGCATGTACAGTAATTAGTTACTAGTTTTCAATTAATATGAGCTTGTACAATGTTACAGTGAAGTGTTTTCAGTTGCAGGAATATCTTTTCAGTTAATACAGTTAGCTGGTACCTAAGACTCGGTGTCCAGTTTCAGATTTCAATTTCAATTTATGAATTTTTTATCATGCTCATACCTTTCATGTTGTTTTATCAGTAGTTCTTGTCCCACCATTAAATAGGTAGTCGAAGAGACACTAAGTATCGTAATGGTGTATTTAGCCGGGAAGGGCCTGCTTAACTTTTTGGATGCAGAGACAGTTACCTTTGAGCACAGTAGGCCCAACTAGAGCCTGCATCACCCTTGACATCTCTCGCTTGTCGTTTAGCATAGTACCATGAGATATTTTAGATGGCTCCTGACTTGCTCAATTTTAGACAGTCTAGTATCGTTTGGGATTTTGTTTTAGAATGTTGTGTATTTCCCTTGTCGGGGCATGTTGGTCACCAATTAAATACTATCCAACTTTTGAGTTGAAATGTCCAATATTACAACTACCTTTACATTTTTTATGAATGTTAGATATTAGCTATGTGATTTGCTTGACGGGGGTAGTAAGTCGGGTGAGATCACATGCCCCTAGATTTGGGTCGTGACATGCAGCTTGTAAAGAAAGGTGAGAAGTTGATAAAATCATTACTTGTAAAATTATTCCAGGCATACCTGAGGATCGGATCGAAGAATTGTTTGCAGCAGGAACAAATAGTCAGGAGTATATCCAACCTGTATCAACAAAAGACATCGAATTACCAATCTCTGAATGTTCTGATATATGAAACGATAAGACTGTCTAACACTAGATTGCAGCTCAAACAACCTAAAAGCAGTCAGCAATGACCAAATCAACACATGCATGACTGACCTGCTTTGAGTATATCAGAATCTTGTCAAACTCCCTGCGCTCAGCAAAAGCGGCAACAACTTTTGGTGTTGCTCTTGCTTTGATGTATATCTTCAAGGCAAGGTCATTATCAACAGTCTACAACAAAAAACGTACTGCAATCAGTAACTTAAGCAACAGATTGCTTGCAAGAAAAAAAACAATTTTAAGTGTGTGAACAACAGAAAAATTAAATCCGCTTCAAGTTAAATCCTGTAATCAACCTTCACAAGGTCGCCAAGTTCCTCACTACACTCTAGCTTATCTTCAGCCAACCAATTCTCTAAGAGGTTCTTCTTATTCTGGTTGACAACAAGTCGTGAAAGTTCCAAAGACTCAAATGCATTGAGCTTCCCTTTAGTCAAGAGTGTACCAAAGTACTGCAACAGAGGAGGCGTTTGCCCTGCTTGAACAGGAACACTCTGCAAATAAGACAACATGACACATTACCTTCCACAGGATGAGACATTAAGAAACATATTCAATTGATTTTGCAACTCTGTGAGCTTGAAGGGCAACAAATAATCTTATAGGGAATAACACGGATTTGGTAACATAGCTTCTTTTATTTCATGTTTCGGTAACATAGACAATACCTGAAATTTAGCAACAGTATCCGGCGTACGGAGTATGCCTTGGGGGGATTCTGCAGCAAGCTCAGCAGCCTCTTTGTACTTGGTTTGAGCAAACAAATCTTGAAAGCGCTGGACAACCTGAAGCAATAAAAAATTAATAGATGTGAGATCACTGTGAATAGCAGACAGCAATAAATTCCCAACATTCTGAATCCATCAGAACCACTAATTTTGATAAATTTGTCCACTGCTAACCATAACCAATCAAAGGACAAGAGTTCACAATATTAAACCATTAGCCCTGCAGACTATTGTTCTAGCAGATGATTTACCAACTGCTTTATCAGAATATTGTTGATAAATACTGCACTTGAGCCGAGGGTTCTTCGGAAACAGCCTCTCTATCTCCACGAGATAGGGTAAGGTCTGCGAGACTCCACAGACCCCACTTATGGAATTTCACTGGGTATGTTGTTGTGGTTGTAAATGATATCAATAACAACCAATTCATTAATTTTCATATTTAATCTACAAAAAAGAAGATGCATTTTTGAAGAGCAACAGCCTGTATATACTGGTTAAAAGTATGAAGAAGTTTCACATGCAAGAAATCCCTACATTTAAAGAAATGATGACACGCCATCTAGTCAACAAAGTAATTCAAAAAATAGTGCATTGAGAAACAAGGTTGCCACTTACCAAATTCTCAGCACCAGGAAGGTTTCCTCTTTTGGCAAGATTGACAGCAAGCTCTAGATTATTCAACTGCAACAAAATTTGTACAGAAGTTTGTCTTTTAATGATCATGGATTCTTCAAAATTTTCTGGAAATTCATCTACAACAATATACATGACACCAAAAAGAAAAGAAAATATACTTACTTGGCCACTGACAAAAGGAATAATTGTTGCTTCATTTACTGTGGCTAGCAACACTTGCCCTCGCCTGTTGACGGCATAGAAACCACCGATTGATGAAGCTTCTGAAGTCAGAAAAATAGGATCTGGGCTGATCCTATTTCTGTACACAGCAGTAGCTGTTTCCAAGTCATAGACAAACAGAAGACCAAGCTTTGTGATGACATAAATTAAACCATACTTATGAGAGATCTGCAGAAGTAACAGAGAAACTGTGTTACAAGAAACTGAATTCTTTTAGCACAGAAAGAAAAGCCAAAGCACATATAATAGACAAGAAGAAAAAAGACCTGCATGGCAACTGGGAAATCATCAGCAAAATCCGGAGGAAAGAAAAGATCTGCCTGTTTCTTTGAAAATGAAGGCTTCCCTGCAAATTATTAACTCGTTAGAAAACTGATCAGAGTCATACGAGGCGATGTTCTTCCCAGAAAGTCAGTAAAGCAATGTTCAACTTAAAGTAGTCGTGAAAAAAAGAGGTACTCACCTGGCTGGGCGCCTAGCTCAATGACATGCAATTTTGATGTAACCTGCCCAGCATTTGAGGTTTTTGAGGCAAAAGAAATGAGTATGGAATCCCTATCATTTCCAGGTACCTGGTTAAAGCAAACAACAGTCAGAGCAGTAAAACATGGAAGCAAGCTACCTGACAAATCAAGAAATTGTTGAAAGGAACTTTTCTTACTCTTATTGAGGCAAATGATGCAGCATGAGCCTCAAGAGCTTGACTGCGTTGCTGATCCACTGAAAACAGTTGCATATTCCCTTTGACCAGTTGGGGCTTCTACAATACCAATCAAAATGGACAGCCAAATGACGATAGTAAATTCAATGAACATTAAAATTAAGAGAACTCATCGAACAATAATAAATATCATGATTAATTGGCATGTCTCTTCCAAAGTTCAACAGATAGCATATATTGAGCCTAAAGTTCTTTCGATTCATTTCCCAGTAATGGACGATTACCTTTTAAGTACCCAAATTCTTGCTGGGGTGTCAGAAAAAAAATTATTTTTATTTTTTGCTATTTCAAAAAGAATTTTCAAAACTCAAAGATGGTCATTTTGACTTGCTGCAGTTGAAAACATCCAACAGCACAGCAACAAAACTCTTGCAGTGCAATTTTATCACATTTTTTCTAGGATCAAATTGGATAATTGGCCCGCCCCTCTACCGTTCACTTAAATACCAGACTTTTGCCTAGAGCAGACTTCAAACTCATAACATGTGCCTAACCCACACATCACGTACTGCGCTCTTACCACTAGACCAAAGCCCTGGGGGCTCAATTTTATCACATAAAAAAACCTTCATAGTGAAATAGTTGAATATGACCATCTATTCCTACACTTCACAGTCACCCTCGGCTTTGGTCCATGTTTCTAAACATGGTTGACATGAGCTGGACTGTGCCAAAGAATGTCACCTTCCTTCTACACTGCTGGAGTGGTGTGATTGGAGGAGTCAAACAAAAGAATTGGTGGAAGACGATCCCAGCATGCATTTGGTGGTCAGTATTGAAGGGAAGGAACTCTAGATGTTTAGAGGACCACAGAAATTCCATTCTAAGTATCAAATTAAATTGGATACTGTTCTTTCTTTTTTGGGTGCAAAACAACCCTGCAAATGATTGTGAAGCCATTCTTGACATTATAGAGTCTCTGGAAGTCTTTGTCTCGGGGGAACTATTATTTTGTCGATCTAGGGATGTATTTGCACTTACAGTGCTACAAGGGGATCTTTTTAGTGAACATGTCGAAAGCTTACTCCTATTTTTTTTAACAGCCTTCGAACTAATGTTAATGAAATGTGTTACCAGTTTTTTTTTAAAATAGTTGAATAAAAGCCAAAATGGAATTAATGTTGCAACAAATTAAGGGACAATGACACAATGTGAACATGTGCAGAATCACATGATTGTAAAAAGGCAACAAGCAATTAAGCCTTCCCTGATATTTCCCCCCTTCCTAATGACACTAAGGAGTAAGGACCATACTAGTGGGAGAAGAAAATCTGCTAAAAGAATAAACATCAAGACTAAGATTTTCATTAGCAACATAGCTTAATATTACACACCTCTGGCGAACCTGGGGCAATACCAATCAAAACCAACCATTTCTCCGAAGGATCACATCGATAGTTGATAATTTGGTTGTTAGCTAGATTGGCTGTTCTATCAAACATCTTTACAGGCTCGGAATCACCTGTACAAAGAGAATTTGGGAATCTTAGGGACAGTTGACCATCTAAAAGAAAATTGAAACAGTAATAAAAGGAAGAAAAAATAAAACAGAGCTTCTCCAGGTGAAACGGAGGAGGAAAAGCTGGCAATATTAAGATTGAAAAAAGAAAAACTTACCTTCAATTGGCCAATGGTACACTGAGGTTTGTGTGACAAGACCTAACATCTTAGGAGTAATCCACTTCCAGAAAACAACCTGAACAAACAAAGCGTTGAAAGTATATGAACACCATCATAAATGCAGGATCAGATTGTTGATAACAGCTGCAGCTAAATGAATATATTAGTGAAGATAATCAAATAGAAGAGCCATTACCTGCTCAGGCATCTGATGTGATTTAATTTTCTGCTTTGCCTCAATATTGAAAATTTGTAAGTGGTCTTGAGTAGTTCCTGGAACTTGAGCTTCAAGAAAAAAGGAGAGAGGACTGCTTTGTCAGCAAACATATAAAAAAATGAAAACCAAAAGTGACAGGTCAGTGACTTCACCATTTCGCCTAAAAATGAAGAACGGATACCATTTTAATCATACTACTTTTGCGACTCTCTATTAATAAGGTGATATCCAACTCAACTATCCTCAAGAAGGAAAGCAATGACACAACAAAGTCAAATCCTAATCAACCTCAATGTTCCCTGCTTTATTCTTTTAAAAAGTACCTCACTATGTCCTTTATTTATAACTTTGATGACCAAAAGTATGTTTGACATCATTCCTCTCGTCTTTTGCCTAGTCTGAAGTTCTTTCGCATATCAAGGTGATGAATAATAAATCAAGTTTTTTCACTTGAAAGTCTGAATAACCCAACAAACTAACAAGTTAATAAATAAAAAATAGCACTAGCTTGCCCAGCATTGTTACAAGAAAATTAAACAAACCAATAACTTAAGCTAATGCAACAACAATTAAAAACTTTTAGCAAAGATCTCATACCTTTTAGAGCCAGAATTCTGGTATTAGGATTCATAAGAGCAGAGTCTGCCGTAATCGGGCGCCTCAGTGGCTGCATTGGCATGTTCATATCAATAATCACCACACTATTTTGTGGTGAAGTCTCCCTTACACATATATACTTATCTGATTCCATGGTAACATTGGTGAACGTGATGAACTGCGGATTAACCCCTATACTTTGCAACTGCAACACCGATGGACAAAACACAAAATTCAATCCAGATTTCAAGTTCACATAGAAATTGAAGTTCTCAATTAAAAATATTAGTATAATCCAGGTCACAAATCTGAGAATGAATTAATATCATAGGAGTTGTTCAATTTATATGTCTGAGAATGAACTAATATCATAGCAACTTTACAATTGTTACTTTGCTAGCCACATTACACACGTTCAATTTATGTCAGTAGAAAAAATGTAGAGAAGTTCTAGTACTTTTATGTTAATTTTATTATCATTTTGATTTTTTATAGAAAAAAGTAATCAAGAAAAAGATTCATTGATAATCATTTTGATTTTTTATAATATTGGCCTGAGATTATTTTAATTGGAGTACCATGGTCAGGATTAATGTAACCGACCCCAACTTGTATGAGATTGAGGCGTAGTTATCGTTGTTGTTTAAAATCACATAGAAACTGTAGTTCTCATATACTAAATATATCACAACCTAGGTCACGGATCAGGTAAGGAACTAATCTCATAGTTCTAAGCGACATTTTGTACGTGCCAAGATGCCAGAACCACCATATATGCAATGAACCTAACGTTAAACTGGCGGAAAGATGATCCCAACAGGGGTGGAATATCTCCTTCAGAAGGCACTTGAATAACTGGGAAATGGCCAGGTTTGTTGAATTAATGCAAGTGCTTGAGGGTTTTACAGGCATCTCTACAAAACCTGATACTATCAGATGGAAGCATGATAAGGATGGCAAGTTCTCAGTAAACAGAACTTAGAAAAAGAGGCAGGTATGCAGTCTTAAAACATGTCAAGACCTTGGAATTATGTCTGGAAGGGTTTGGCTCCTGCCAAGGTCAAATGTTTTGCTTGGCTAGTAATTAGAAAAGAAGACTTCACACATGTGATATTGCAACAAAAGGGGTTTCAAGTTGCTTCTAGGTGCTTAATGTCCAATGAGGCAGGAGAGACAAGCAACCATCCACTTCTTCACTGCAAGGTCACCTCACAGTTGTGGTTTTTGTTCCTCATTTAACAGAGACCAGTTGGTTAATGCCCGAGCATACAGCACATCTGTTAAGTTTCTGGATCAAGACGGAGGAAAGTAAGAGACAGAAGAATTGGTTGAGAATAATCCCATCCCCATCCTGTATTTGGTGGACAATTGGGAAAGAAAGGAATGAGGGATGCTTTGAAAACAGGGCCAACACTACTCAGAAGATCAAATGGAACTGCATTGCAACCTAATGTTTTTTGTGTCGAGAATATTGTATAGAAGTTGAACAGCTAGTAGATCTGGTAATGAATTAATAACAGATACAAGCCATATGCCACACATGCTAAGTTGCAAGCACTAACAAGACTACGAAATTCAATCTAGATTTTATATTCATATTCAGACTCTTGAGCTCTATATTTAAAATAATACATAACCTAG
Source organism: Solanum chiquidenum (assembly GCA_029582725.1). NCBI lineage: Eukaryota > Viridiplantae > Streptophyta > Magnoliopsida > Solanales > Solanaceae > Solanum > Solanum chiquidenum. The sequence continues at coordinate 78,871 of JAJOOS010003909.1, forward strand.
GTCATAGATCTGGATGAACTAGTATCACAGCACATATCACACATCTAAGTTCCCAGGAACAGTTACAACTTATAAGAATATGAAATTCTGTCTAGATTTTAAATTCATGTAGTAACTTGAGTTCTCAATCCAAAACGATATCATAACCTAGGTTGCAGACTGGGAAATGACTTATCACAGTTCTAAACCAGACTTCACACATGCTATGTAGCCGAAAATTCAATGCAGAATTTAAATTCACGTAGAAACTAAGTTCTCAATTCAAATGATATCCTAAAATAGGTCATAGTCTGGTAATGAAGTAATCACAGTTCACAGCCACACTTCACCTGTGGTGAGATACCAATAAGTAATCACACTTCCCAGGAACAGTTACAAATAACAATTGAAGTCAATCCAGATTTCAAATCCACACTGACACTTGAGTTCTTAATCCAAAATAATACCATAACCAATGTCACTGATCTGGTAATGAACTAGTATCACAGTTCTAAGCCACATTTCACACATGATAAGGCGCAAGAAAATTTAACCACAATTCAAAATCAATCAAGGTTTAAATTTGCATAGAAACTGAAATTCTCAATCCGAATAATAGCATAACCCAGGTTGCAGATCTGGAATGATTTCTCACAGTTCTATGCCACATTTTACACATACTAATTTCCCGGAAAAATAATAAGAGTATAAAACTAAATTACAGAGTTTATGTTCACATAGAAACTAAAGTTCTCAATTCAAAATGATACCAAAATCTAGCCTGCAGATGTGATAATGAACTAATGTCATAACAGTTCTAAGCCACATTTCCCACATAGTTGCCAAAAATACTAGTATGAAAATGAAATTCAATCGAGATTTTAATACATATAAACATAAGTTATCAATACAAAATAATATCATAACCTAGGTCATAGATCTTGTAATGAGCTTATTTTGCACACACTAAGTTGCACGAAACACTAATAAAACTAACAATTCAAAGATTCAGAGTCTAAATTTAAATAGAAATTTAAGTTCTCAATCCAACATCATATGTCACAGATCTGTTAATGAACTAAAATCACAATTTTAAGCCACGTTTTGCATGTGCTAAGTTGCAGGAAACACTAAGAAGAATACGAAACTCAATCCTGATTTTAAATTTACATGGAAAATGAAGTTCTCAAACCAAAACAATACCATAACCCAGGTCATAGATCTGGTAATAAACTAATATCACATCTCTAACCCACAATCCACATGGGCTACCTTGCCAGAAGCACTAGTAACTAGTAAGAACATGAAATTCCATCCAGATTCTTACAATGAACTTATTTAATACGTATTGTGGCCAGAAACACTGCTACTAATACAAATTCAATCCAGATTTCAAACTTTCAAAGAAAAACAGTTGTCATTTGTCAATCCAAGATGTATTTTTTATGATAATTGTGGTGTCCAAGCCAGATTGCGCACACCTCGACTAATTCCACGATATTACCTTATCCTTTGTTGCGGATCTCAAAATTAACTAAAACCACAGAAGTATAATAAGAACACGAAATTCCAATTCCAATTTTGAATTCACATCGAAACTAAAGTTCTCAATCCAAATTGATTGCATAACCTGGATCATAGATCTGGTAAGGAACTAATATCATAATTCTGATCCACATCTCACACATGCTAAGTTGCCAAAAGCACTAACAAAAACACAAAATTTAATACACAATTTAGATTCAGGTAGAAACTAAAGGTCTCAATCCAAAAAAATAAAGTCTCAGATCTGGTAGAGAAGTGATCACAGTTCAAAGCCACATTTAGCTGGTGATAAGTTGCTAAAAATACTAATAAGAACATTAAATTCAATCCGGAATTTATGCAGAAACTTAAGCTCTACATCCAAAATAAATATCATAATAATCTAGGTCGTAGATCTGGCAAATGAGCAACTATCACAGTTCTAAGCCATATTTCAGCCGTTGTAAAAAAACAAATTCAATCCAGATTTTGGATTCACACAGAAACTAAAGCTCAAATATTGAAGACAATATGTTAATTAAGTTTCCAGATCTTCAATCAACTCATATCACAATTCTAAGCAACATTTCTCAGTAAAGAGTATCAAATCAAAGCAATTTCGACTGCTAATCTGAATTCGCAATAAGACTCAATCAGTATCCAACCACGGCTGAATAAATCGTTGAGAAAAATGTTAAATCAGAAGAAGAAAAAAACAGAATATGAATAGATACCGTTAGGGCCTCTTTCATAGTGATCGGAGCATTAGCTGCCGCCATGATGTTGAGATCTCAACGGAATTGCGAACGGAACGACGGGAGATCTCCGATGAAGAAGCAACCCTCTAACCCTTCGAGGGGAAAAAGGGAAGAAACGGAGAGAGAACAAAGAGGAGAAAGAGATCTAGAGAGAGAAAGGGGTGGAAGAGGGTTCTTTTTTAAGAGAGATATGGAGTGGGGAAAGTGATGGTATACGACAATGGTGAAAATGGAATTTTTTAATTTTTTTTCCGAGTGAAAGGAAATTTGGATTTGGAAAAAAAATAGTAAAAAAATTTGGGAAAAGGTGTTCACGGTTTGGTTAAAAATAATTTAATTAAATAAAAATTGATTTGCATGTAAATTTTTAAAATAATAATATTTGGTTTTATTAAGAAAAAAAAAGAACCGAACTCTTAAATGGATCGTTTAAGAATTCTTACGTTCATAAAATGTAGATAGCGAGGTAAGAATGTTGAGATGGATGTGTTAACATATTAGGAGAGATAAAATCGTGAACAAAGATATATGGGATAAGATGGAAGTGGCCCCAATGATGGACAAGATGAAGGAAGCGAGATTGAGATGGTTCAAGTGTGTGAAAAGAGAGATATACCGAATTCCTAGTGAGGAGGTGCGAGAAGTTGGCTATTGTGGATTTTAGGATTTGTATAAGTAAGGCTAAAGAAGTATTGGGAGAGGTTATAAGATAGGACATGACCGTAAATAGGAGAAAATTAAGGTCGATTAAGATAGAAGGCTAGTAGAAAGTCAAGTATTGTCTAGTTTTTCTTATCAATATTATTAGTAGTAATTCTCCTACTATGGTATTCTTCGATTTTATTTCTATGTGTTATCTTTCTTGTTTTTATTTATCGTATTATTTATGATTTTATATTATTTTTTTCTAGATGCATTATTTGAATCGATGATTTATCAAAAATAATATATTTACCTTCTCAAATAGAGAGGTTGTGCACTCCACTTATAAAATTACCTCATGTGTTGTAATTATATATTTTTCATCGTAAGCTGATGGATCTCAAGATATAACTCTTCAATTCACAAAAGTTATAGCCACTCCAATTCAAAGTTAACAACTAATGATGAATTTAAAAAAAAATGAATAAACAATTGAACCAAGCCAATACATGTGAATTAATTTGATTTGATTTTTCGAATTAAAAAATAATTAAATTGATTTGAATTTGATTGTAACCAAAAACTATTCTGAATCAAATCATGAACATCTTTAATCCTAATGTGTGTGGAAAAAAAAGAAAATTTTGAGATCAAAAGCTTTTTATTATCATATTTGTCAACCTTGAGATTTTATTTGGCGGAATGGATTATGGATCCGTTCAATAGGTGTGTATCGGTCGGTTCGGTTTTAAGTATTATCGATTTGATTTATCAGTTTTTTGTTTTTAAATATGCTAAATCGATAACTAAACCAACAAGATATTTGTTATCGATTTTTTATCGTTAACGGCTCGGTTGTTTTCAATTTAATCAATAAAAAAATGCTTTCAAAATAAATATATGACTTGTCCAATAACTTGGCGCGATACAAACATACATTGAAACAAACAAATCAGACTAAATTGCAACAATACAGAGTAAAGTAATACTAAAACCAAAAGGGTAAATATAGAGGCCAAAGATAATTAGTGTTAATTGTGTAGGGTCCTTATAGTTCTAGTCTAATATAGTGATTATATTAATATTGTTTGTTTGATATTTATGTATGACTAAAAATTAAAATAGTAAATTATTATATTTTTAATGGGCTATTAATTAACCCAATAACCCAATATTAAAAAACCAATATTGAACTGATAATTCAATTAAAAAAAAAATCACCTATAGCAAACATAAAAATCATATTTGTATGTTATAGCTATAGTTTGTTTAATTGCACTCCATATCAAATTTTATGTTTGCTATGGAGCTTTCGATTTATATAATTCGCTACAAACAACCAATTTTAACAAATTGTTCAGTTTTGTATAAATTCATTTATACATTGTAATTTGTATAATAAGATTTGTATTTGTATAATTATAAGTGTATAGGACGAAAATATATATATTTGTATTTGTATATACAATTTTCTCTCGCTTTATACAAACACAAACGCATTTTATACCGAAATGTATAAAATGACTAATTGTATACCAAAAATAGCTAATTATATACCGAAAATGGCTAATTGTATACCGAATCAGATGGCAAAAAAAGGGGATGTTTGCTGTTAATTACAATTAAAATAAACTATGGCTATAACATTTAATTTAAATTAATAGTTTGCTATTTCATACAATTTTCCCTAAAAAGAATTTAAATAATCATTAACCCAATAACTCAATAACACCTTTTTTTATTTGGTTTTTGCACACCCCTACGTCCAATTAGAGAACAAAACAAAGGATCCGTCTATATAGGAAATCATTTTCCATGTTCACATGCAATTTTTTAAATATATAAGAAAATGATTTTCTATTTTATTTACACATTTCATATAGTATTAATGGTTAATCTATTATTAAAAAATAGTTGTATAATTTACAAATATTTGTAAGCAAAATCAAATCTTCCTCTGTCAAATTCCCTTTTTTGAAATCGTTGGTAGATGACTCATTAACTTTCTTTAGAGCGAAGGAATTTGTAGATTGCAAAGTAACATAAATAGCTAGTCGATAATTAACTATTATTTTACTTTTATTTGAAATTGAGTTAGTGATAGATTAACCTTTTATATCTATTTTCTCTTTTATATTACTAGTATATTTATAAGTAATTTTGTGTAGATTTATGTCCTATGATATATATTTCTATGCTGCCGATGCCCGATTGTATATTGATTATCACATACAAAACTTTACAACCTTTACAAGCCTAGAGGCTGTACATGTTCAATAAGCACATTTTTATGTATTGATTTCATTGCGCGATCAATTACCATCTTGTGCCTAAAGATATACTGAGTAATTTTTTTAATATGATGTAATGTCTCTAATAAAGGCGTACTTATTTCTATGTGTTTAGTTCTAATATGATATTTGAGATCTTTAGTAGTATAAGTTATGGCTACTTGGCTATCCCAAAGGAATTGCACTGGATCTTTAGTACTTGTTATATTATTATTTTTTGTCTGTTCTTAGATATATGTTATTTGAGCCGATTTTTTTTTGAAAAATAACTTATTTAGCTCTGTAAGGTAGAAATGAAATACGAATACACTTTATCCTTTTCAAACCTCACCATATAAACTACATTAGATATGTTATTGTGGTTGTAACACTTCAACACTATTTTTATTAGGTGTCCCATAACATTTATTATAGACAATTACTTGTAATTATCTAATATGTAATGTTTCCACATATTTTATCTTCGTTTACCACCGCACATACATGACACATTGGAAATATAGAACTATATAACATTCGCAAGCCTATCGATTTCACATGTTCAATTAACACAACTTTAGGTATTAACTTCATTATGCGATCATTTACCAGCGTGTACATAGAGATATATTATAGAGTGATTATAAAGTTATATTTTATTTCTACGTGTTTAGTTCTACTACGTTATTTGATTTTTTTTGTATAAGTTATAGTTACTTGACTATCATAAAAGAGTTGTGCTTAATCTATCAAACGATCGATAGGTGTTTTATGCTCCCTTTTAGCCATACAACTTCTTGCACTGTTGTAGAAATTGCAACGAACTTTGCTTTTATAATTGACAAAGCTATGCATGTTTGATTTTTGCTACTTCAAGAACAAGCTATATAGAATACAATATATTATTATGAAATGATACATAACAATCATTCAAATAAAATATAAAGTAATAATTAATTATTATATGTCTTCAATTGGAATAGAGAATAAAATCTGTACCTTCTTAATTTTCTTTCATGACAAATATTATGAGGAGGGAGTTATAATCTCTTATCAAACTAAGTCAGATTTTTAATTCTTTGTTCTATTTTCATGATTTCATGCAATATTAAAACCTTACAAAGGTCAATTATCAAGATTGATTTAAGTATCATATAGAGTAACTTTTTAGCACAATTAGTCAGGATGGCCGAGTGGTCTAAGGCGCCAGACTCAAGTTCTGGTCTTCGTAAGAGGGCGTGGGTTCAAATCCCACTTCTGACAAAATAATTTTTTTTATTCCTCCTATTTTTACACACTCGTGACTTTGTACTTCTATACATGTTTAGTTTCGTTTTGTCTTCTATTCCTATTTGCATTGTCTTTCTATGACCATACATTAAAGAAAAGCAAGTATATTGACATGAGTTGTAATATTTCATGAAATTATTTATTCCATCTTAAATGTGAGATAGTAATAGTCTCACAATTTTAGTACAAATTGTAAGATAAAATAATTTCGAAATTACTACTATTTTGATGGAATAAAGTTAATTTTAAATTTTAGCTCGAATTATTATTTTTGTCTCGTGTACCAAACGAAACGATCCCTAACATAATCATAAGTGAGTCTTGGAGAAATTAAGGACCCTTTTTTGCCATAAAAATTATGCATTTTTGGAATGTTATTTCACTTTATTTGAAAATCAATGTTTTATCGTGAAAATTTCAAATCCAACCGCTAATAACATGTCTTCCAATTCACTTTTCACTTTTAATTGTATTCAAGTAAATTCAAGCATGAGTATTTTTCTAAATATTATGTGCAAAAAAGTATAACCAAACACAACTTCAACTCCATAAATTTCAAATAAAATATAAAATAGTTGAAATTTATGACCAATGCGCCTACTAATTTCTTAAGACAAACGAATTTTTAATCTTTAATAAAATGAAGAAAATTGGCCTTAGCATTTTACAACAGTATTTTCATTGCACATAGGAAAACATTCAAAATACTCTTGAACTTCACTCCTGGAGGAAGGTCCTATAGCTAGGTTACAAATTCGAACCATGGAAGTATTCACTACTATTTAAACCTCGTGTAAATACAAGATACTTTGTGCACCAGACTGCCCTTGCTCTAGTGAAACTATTTATGCATTACAGCTGATCAACTTTTGAACAACCAAAACTAGAAAGAAGAATATCAGAAAGTAAAGCTTGAGAAGACCTAATCCCGTGTCTTCACTCAAAAACACAAGCAAATAAAATTCACAAGTCATTAAAATCTAAAACTGCATATCTGAATTAGATGATTAAGGTTGATATATCATCAGCTCCATTAATTGGAAAGGGGAATAATATTACATGAAGATCATGGTGTTCTAGAACCTAATTTGTTTCCACAGAGCAGAATGTCTAACATGTTAAAAGCCTATACAAATATAAAATTTGACTTCAAATGCTTCAAGAAAATGTCGAGTCACCTTCAAAACTGAAGTGATCCAAGGTCTACGTACACTTCTACCCTCCTCGGACCCCAATTGTGGGGTTACACTGGGTATGTTGTTGTTTTTTGACACTAATAACTATCCTGTTAAGCTTGGTTAAGAATGAAAATCTCTAATGATTTAACCTGTGAACTTCCATGGTACTGCAAGTGACAAACATCTGAACACCAGCAAGTCGTCATCCAAGCAGATTCTTCCGAGCATTGGTTTATTGAACGAATTGACCTAGTTGAATGACCATTGCGCTTATGTCATCAGAGGATCCTCTCGCTACTGCCAAATCAACAAGCTTTTTGCAAGCAGATAAAGGTTGTTGGTTATCAATACCTACGCAGAAAGGTCGAAGTAGCTCCACTGCTTCTTGATTACTTACCTGAAAAATTATACAAAGAAAATTAAGCCTCCTAATTTCCCAATCTCTTTACACTATATATAAACTTTGAGACTTGGAACTTTTCACAGTTTCAAATGACACTTTTTATAAGCAGTTGACTGAAAATGAGATAAAAAAGTTTTAGCTGGTTACCTTTTCCCAAAGACCATCAGATGCCAAGATCAGGAATTCACATTCTGGTTGAATCGTCAATATTTTTGTCTCTGGTTCAGCTATCACCCATCTCTTAAGCTGGGAATCTCCTATTCCTCGTGACACAGCAAGAGATCCTTGAATTCTCCACACACCCCGGCAACAATCTACATAGCCACCTAGGCGTTGAATTCTTTCCATTTCATCTGGCCTCGAAGGACGATGATCATCTGTGAGTGCCTCTGCCACTCCTCCTCTGCTCATAACAGCACGACAGTCACCAGCATTTGATACAATAAGTTCTCCATTCTGTACCAGTGCTGTCACACAACAGCTCCCTCCATTTGCATTTAGCTTAAGAAACTCTGCGTCTGTAGTGAGGTAACCCTCTCTGACTGCCTCTTCTAGTCCCTCTTCACTCCTCAACGCCACTTCATTTATAATATTCCTGCCCAAATTCTTTGCCGCAAACTCTGCAGCTTTTGCTCCACCATGCCCATCAAATACACCAAAAAAGGCCTGAAATAAGGGAAAATAACATTCAGTGTATGAATATATGCCATCGCCATCTTCCAGTCGAATAAACAATACATCTATCTAATTCAACAACACCAATCACTTCCCTCAAGTCATCACACCAGTTCATTGAACTCATTATATATGCTTATTATACGCTATAAGGCAGAATCACATTGATTTGTGCCTTTGATCAATGAAGTTAATTCGTTCAATTCAAGTAGCTTAACAGTTCAATCCCACAAATTACATTGACCCATTCATATGACTTAGATTTTCCTTTAAGCATTATATTCATAAAATTGTGTTTAAATTGATGTGAGAGTTACTAATAAACTAGAAGAGTGAGGCTTGTTCAATTGATTGAGCACATCCACCATCAACTAATAGGTTGAAGGTTCGAGTCAGGATGGAAGATAAGTGAGAACACAATTGATCCTCTTGAAGTGCTAATAATTCATCATCAACAACAACAACTACACATCAATTCTACCAGTTGCATGATTAGACGGTTAAATCAATCTTTCATATCAATTAGTATCCATCTTTAGGCAAAAACTCCAACCTAAGTATCACTCATCAAATATAATCAATAGATATAGATACATTATCCTTCAATAATCCAAAAATTAAGAGATTAAACAAACATTTCTAGCAAATAAGTAGTACCTGTTTAGAGCCATTTTTAGCATCATCATTAACTACCGCAGAATACCGATCTTCCATATCACCTCTTTTTTTCCCTCTTTTACAAAACACAGAGTAACCTTCTCCTTCAACTTCCACTTCATCCACCCTACTCTCTTCCCTCGGAGTTTGACCAACGTTTCCCAAACCTAACGATACGATCGGAATCGAAATCCTCGCCGGCCTCTTCCTCTTTGAAATCGCCTCCGCCGTCGTCGACGATGATGACGTGGAGCACTCCGTCGGTTCCTCCTCTTCCCTTAGATTTCTGTTGTAGCAATTAGTCAACGGCGATAGAGGTGATTGACATAAAACTGCCGGCGCCGGCACCGGAGATAGTGATGATGATGCATAGAAGGACGACAGATTTACCGGCGATTGTATAGATGATGGTTTACAGAAAAATGGTGAATTAATTACTTTTGATGTTTGTTGTGATGGTGAGAATATTTGAGAATTTGTTATTGCTATGGCACAAGGCATTTTTGTTCTTTGTTCTATTTTTGCTCTGATTTAATTTTGTAGGTTTAAATTTTTGGTTGTACGTATATTTGGAGGAAATGGGGATATTTATATTGGCGTTTTTGGTTCCTACTTCGAAGAGAGAATTAGTCGCCAACGCGCCATGCATGTGTGATGGATAACCAAAGAAATATCTTAATGTGAATTAAATCTGGTTGACATTACTCCATTTTTAATTAAAAAAATTTGGATTATGTATCGATTTGATTAGATTTTGAAGTTTATCAATTTGACTTATCGATTATTCATTTGCAGACATGCTAAATTGTTATAGAATTATTAAGATATTGACTTATCGGTTATCGATTATTGATCATTATTCGTTCGGTTATCGATTTAACTGTTAAAATTTGATACAAGAACAATCATTGAAAATCACTTAAAAACAAAGTGACAAATCAAATAAAATAAACCATGAACATAAGTTGACAGATAACATCTTGCTCTAAAGCAAATACTGATACATTGTAGGATAATCGAACGTTTGAACAACCATAAATAAAAGTATGAAACAAAACTCTAAGTCAAGAACTTTATATAAAATGGTATAAATATAATTTATTAATTTACTATAGAGTTTTCGGTTAACCCATTAAGACCGTTAAGAACTGATAATCCATTAATTAAAAAATAAATAAAACCGTTATCGAAATAGCTAAACCAATAATTCATTGTCGATAAACCAATAATATTTTTTTTTCGATTTGAATTATCGACTTCAATTCAATTTTGAACAACCCTAACTCCCATTATGGACCATGTAATTAATGTGTGAATTGTGATTTAATGGTATCTCAATGAGAATACTAAACATCCAGTGACAAACTAAAAATTAAAATTAAAATTAAAACAATTACTTTTTGTGAATATAATCATCATCAAACTTATAGTGTAGTTGAATAGAGAAGGACTGTTGAAGTCCATATAAGAAATCTAACTTTACCTCGTTCAATCGATGTGAGACTTAACAATAATGATTAATGCAATGCGTGAATCAAAACTTAATCAGACTTTAATAACAATATCAAATAGAACGTGAGAAACACAATAAAATAAAAATCCAACCAAATACTTTTTGTGAATATAACCATCAAAACTTATAGTCTAGTGATATCAACACGAGTCCATATAATATACAATATGTGTGAGTTTGATTCTCATTATTCATTTTCTTATAAAGTCCAAAATGAGTTTCATCCTCAAACAATTATTGATTCAGGATTAAACGAAATCGCTTCACTTCAATCGAAAATAAATAAATAAATATCAAGAGCTCTGTTAGTCTACAATTCCTTCCCTTTTTCCATATGCCAATAATTTAATGGCAAAATAAGTTTTAAAATATTGCAAAAATTAATAAGTACGCAAATTTGTAGTTTCTGGAAACTCCAAAACATGCATCACGTAAAGGTCTTGTGATTGTTGACAATTCTCAAGTACTTGGTCTAAAAATTCTAAAGTCTAGGGAGAAAATTTCAACTATAATTGAAGGGAAGAAAAGGTAATCAAATAAGTAGAATGCTAATTTGGGTACCGTTAATTAATTACTTGTTCACACTCAAGCAAAAGTTATTCATAGTCGACAACAAAATTAAGACAATTTGTGTGATAAATAACCCTCCCACCGATTAATTTATTTATCTTACTTTATATTTTAGTCTATCTAAAAAAAAATAATCCTTTTTACACATTTTCAAATTTTAACTTTCCACATGATATGTTTAAGACCACAAAATTAAAGAATATTTTACATATTTTTTAATTTAATACCACATGATTCAAACGTTTCTGTATTTTCTTAAATTTCATATCATGTTAAAATCAGATAAATAAATTGAAACAGAACAATATTGTACTAACATCATAAAAAGGTCATTAATAAATACAATAAAAAGTACTCCTTAATTCTGTCTTAATCTATGTGAAAATTTTCATTTATGGTGAGTCAATTATAATAAAAGTTGCATTTTAAAATATTAATCAAAATTTTTAAAATTTAATTTTAAAAAATAAAAAATATCACATAAATTGGATTGAACAGAGCAACACACTCATTTGTGAAACCCTATGAGTTCTATGAAAGATTAAAAAATCCAAATTCAGAAGGCCAATGGAGAAAAAATGGATAAAATTAAGGGTGTGTTTGTTGTGGAGAATTTTTTTTGTTCGATTGATAAAAATAATTAAAAAATAATTTTCATTAAAATGAGAAAAATAATTTTCTTAGCAGAAGTAAGAAAAACAACACAACTGTCACGACTCAACCCACTGACCCATGCAGGCACCTACTCTAACGCCTAGATAGGAGAACTCTCGATTCCCAAACAGTTTAAGACATGCGGAAGATTAATAAAAATGGGAATAAAATAACGTTCATGAGAACTTTTATAAAATAAGGAGTTTTGTCAACAATTTGAGTTAAGACTTGTAAAGTAATTAACACTCCAGGAATCTAGTCTAAACAAGTACAAGATCTTCTAAGATTTACAAGACATATAACATAATAACAAATGACGCAGCTCTCATCACACGGAAGGAAAAATAGGAGCTGTTGGAAATTATCTTCATCTTCACCTATGAAACATCACTGACCCTGCAACCAGACTATGTCAAAAAGACATAACAAGAGTAGTATCATTACAAACCACACGTACTGGTAGGCATCATCGGTCAACCCGATACCCACCACATAATATAAGAAAATCAACTAGTAGGAAACATGCAATAAGACTGTTCACTCCTCCACCTTCATATCCTCATCATTCCCGAACACATTTAGCATATACTAGTACTCTTAGTTCTAACCCCTTACTCAATCCGTCCTTGATCATAACTTAACCATTCTACCTCTTGGAGGAGGTTCCGGATGTAACCACCACCAACCCGACCAACCACTCACGACATACCCTTACTTATTCCACCTCACCACTCAACCCTTGACTCCATAGTACGTTCTATTAAGGCCTATTAACTGTCCCCATACAATTTCCCAACCAGAGTAGCACCTAACTACTTAACACTTACAACATATCACCTCCCAATTCTCAACGACGAGAACACAAATCACCTCTCTAAGCGACACTTAGTAACACCTGGACCCTCAGTCTCCACTTACCATATCTTATTCTGGTTTGAGCCGGACCATTCACTGTTCATTCAATAACGAGATATATAACAAATGAGCACACCACATTAATGCAGTTATACAAAATTATGGTTCAACTAACAGTTTCAGAAGTATTGTACAACTCCACATTCTCAATAACCAGTAAATATAACTATCAGTAGTTCTCTCATGGAACCCATACCAAACAGTTAGTGTACCAAAATGTGGTACCCAATCTCAATTAGTGTGCTGGACGTGACACCCAATCCAATTATATGCGCCGAAACGTGGCACCTGATTCAAGTTAGTATGTCGGAACGTGGCACTCGATCCATTCAACACAATCACACTCATATGTACATTCTCATAATCATACAATCAAGTGTTGAATCATGACATACATTTGTTAATTCGTACTCATTTCATTAGGTTTGATCAACAAGGTTTCATTCACATACATACATGCATTACAATGAAGCAATCACCAATATACATCACGCAAACAAGAAATCAAACCATCACCTACACTTAGTCCACATGACGGAACTTCTCCTATGGTACACATCTCACGTAACCACTAAGCATATAGGTACAACCATTCCCTTTTTAGGTGCACAAAAGCCTACGCATGAATTCTACCATCAATTATCAATCATACTACGTAGTGAACACGAATTTAAGTCTACTCCATCAAATAAACCTAGCCTACCTGGGCGCCAAGCAGCTGCACGGAATTATGGCTCCAATTCTGGTTTTCGGACCTCGTGACGGTGGATTTGATCAGAAATCCGCACGCTAAGACATTCTTATGCTAGAAATTTCTTTCTATTTCCTTCACAAGCCTAGAGTAGCCTTTTAAGGGTTTCTGGGCAGATTCTCGCCTCTTTTTGGTGTTTACGAAAAAAATGAGAAAATAAGACTTCGCGTTATTTAAGTTATGTTCCGTCCATTCCGCTCTGGCGCGAGCTCTACCGCTCTGGCGCCGCCGCTCTAGTGGCAACTGGCCCGCTATGGCGGGATGATGGCCCAGTTTTTCCCCGACGTTTTGCCTTTCCTAAATAACGATGGTTCAGATCATTACAACAACTAATCAAGTTGGTTATATCCTCCCCACCCTTATCGTACTTATCTTCATCCCACTTTTGCAACCCCATACCCAGGGGCGGACCTACCCTTATCAAAGGGGTGTCAATCGACACCTCTTAGTTAGAAAATTACATTTTATTAAAGGTTAAATTTTGATTTAATCGATATATATATATATATAAGTATTGACATCTCTTAAGGTATTGTAAAAATTCTTTGAGGTCATGTGTTTGTTCTAGTCCTACTAGCCTCATAATTAAAAAATTTACTAGAATCATTGACATTCTTTAATAACAATTCTAGGTCCGCTACTGCCTATACCCCTACTTTACCCTTACATATCATAATATTTACTAGATTATATATAAATACTTTTATAATATACAATAAATTTATATTTCTTTTTTTGAAAAAATATTTTTCTCCGTACCAAACAATATCCGAGTAGAGATTTGGATTATACGCAATATGAGGTGAGAGTGGGGGAACACCCATTTGGCCGTCAAAGTGCGGTTTATAAGACCAAAAAATTAGAATTAAATGGTCAAACACGTTTCGTTTTTTTCTTTTTGGCAGTGGTGTGGCTGGCTGGCTGGCTGCTTTCATATTATAAAATAGTGAAATGAAATATTTCAACACAAAATTCACACTTACTTAGTACCATAGTGTTATAGTTAGTTAAGTACTGAACTGGCGATTAGGTGTTATAAGTTGTTATACTCGGTCTTTGTTTCTTCCTTGCCATTTCGTCCTTTTTTGGCCGATTCTACCTGCCTGCTTCGTCATCAAATTAGTTTCTATCGCTAAACATGTATCGTATATTTATTGATCTGAAGTAAATATTAATGTAAAACGATATTTTATTGTTCATTTATTCCAATGTTCCATACTAAAATAAAAACCCTAATCATTTGATATTTATTATCACAATCAATCCAAATTGGGGTGGAGTTAGAATAAGACTTACTAGTTTGATCGAATAGTAGCTATAATCCAAATTCTATATTTCTTTTTATAAATTCATCGAATATGTACAAATTATTAATTAATTTGGACACCAATAACTTAAAAGAGCTATAACTTTTAGTCCATAAACTTTACATTTTAAAATTCTTGTCATGCATATAGGCTTCATTAAAAGGAAAAATATTTCATATATCAAGAACTCTTTTATTCTTTAGTGACATATTTAGTGGAATCTCACGGTTTGATACAAAACTTACCTTTTCTATTAAATTAGTTAGAAGAGAGAAAAATGAAGTAAATTAGTTATAAAAAGTTTTTTTTCACCGATGTCGGTGTTTGTATTGTAGCATGTTTTAATAAAATTTAAATTTGATCAAGAAGTTTCATATTTTAGGGGGATATCCAACAAGTCAACTCTACGTATATACTTAATAAGACTTAAGTTTAAGATATTTAATTAAGAATAAAAAAAGTAATTACTATTTTACCACAATTATATTTGAATATAAGTTTAATGGTGGTCAAATTGAGGAGTTACAATAAAATAATTAATCTGAGGAAAAATACTGTTTTAAAATAATAATAGTTATAATTAAAGATAGCATGATTGACAAGCACTAATTTAGGTGATTCAGTCATTGAGAAGGTTGAACTTGGTTGGACTGAGAGCTAAGTCATAGTATTACAACAACTTTTAAATAATAAATAAATAAAGTTTCAAATATGTGGGGCTTCTACATGCAATAATACTTTGTCTAATTATGAATTATTCTTCAGTATAAAATAAATGTATATGATATATATTCAAAATTACAAATCTTCATTCAAATTTTAACAACAATTCCAATTTGTCCAAAATTGATGAAATAGTCTCAACAGCCTCTGTTTTAATTTGTCCTTTATCTTTTCTTTTCTTTTGGTTTTATTTACTTTTTCTTGTTTTTTTTTTAATTATTATTTTGGGTGTTCAAAACGGTGCAACATTTTGATGAATAATTCATAGTTCACCATTAACTTTGACTGATTCCCTTTAATTTAATATATTTAATTTACAACTATTATTTTGTGCCAGAGTGCTTGGTTAGTGTTGTTTAAGTGTTTGGTTAGTGTTGTTTTAGTCTGATTAATATTTATAATTTTATATTATAACTATTGTTTTGTGCCAAAGTACCAAAGTGTTTGGTTATTCTTTTATTATTTCAATAATTACTTTGAACACTTCACAAATTGAAGATTTCGTACAAGTGAAACTAAAGTTGCTTATATTAATAATTTATTATTATTATTATTATCATATATTTTGATCTTGGTGTGCTATTTCTTTATTTATTTCTCTACTCCTTATTTTTTTATGTTTGAATAATTATTTTGAACACGTCTCGCTAGTTGGTATACTAATAAGTTTTCATAATACAAGAACTTGTGATAGAATAGATATCGTGATATCTTTCATTATTAAGATTTCGAATTTAAGCTTTCGGAATGAAAAATATTTTGCTCAAAATTAGCGCTTCCCACATGAATTTTAAGTAATCAAGGCACATCCAAACGAGTATCAGGTATAAGAGGAGAGAACAAAATTACCTCAAAAAAACAGACTTTACAAGTTGTAACATGTCAATACAAATTTAATCGAACTCCAATATAATTACGGATATCAAAAAGGAAACTAAAAGAATAGTACATACATGTGCATGGTTGACCAATTTTTATATAAATTGAAGTATATTTAATTAATTTTGATTGGGAAGAACGTGGTAGTTTATACATCGTGAAAGCATTTTCTATATCGATATAAATGAATTTTAGTAAACATACCACGTGATAAAGTGATTTTTTTTTTTTTAAATTTTGTGATAAAGTGATTTATTAGTGGCTTCAACATTAATTAATTGTTGAAAAGTATCAAGCAAGTATTATTAGAGTATACGTGTTCTATACGAGGGAAAACAAATTATTGTAGCAAGTTCTCTTTCACACGATATTTCGTTTTCTGCTAATTAATTCTTGCCACGCTTAAAGTATATATATATATTATTTTAAAAAAAAAATAAAAATAAATTAATGATAGTATTTTCATCAAAAGTAGGAAAATAATTTCCTCATCAATTAATCTTTTAGATGTTATTATCAATTTTTAATATCCGAACATTTCATAAAAATACTATTTCATTTGGTTTGTCAATATTATTATTATTATCAATCTTTAGTTGTTTTTTTTTTAATAAAAAAATATGTTTCTTTCTGTCTCCAAGAATATATCGCTAGAACTAACCATGAGTTAATTTCATATATAGTTACTAAAATTACAAATATATGATTACTAACCTTTTCCTTAGCTTATATACGTGTTAAAAAAATACATTTAATAATTATAAATAATATAATAAAAACTCATCAAATGAAATTGTAAATTTTGAATGAATCCGCCTTTAGTAAAATCCACATAAATAAAGACATTTTTTGTAATTGAATAATTCAGCTGTAGCTTCTCAGTGACAGCGTCTAAGCACATAGTCACCTTGCTGCCACGTGTCATACCCACTGCTGAGCTGTCTTATTGATGTAATCTCCGAATAGCCACGTCACTCTCCACGTGTCAACATGGATATACATAATACTCTCTAAAGCCCCCTCCCCCCTCTATAAATTGACAACTACTTACCCAAAAGATTATTAAAAATATAACTAAATAAATAAATAAAATCTCAAACATGTAAATTTTACTAAAATTATTATTAAAAAAATGTCAACAGATCAGCAAGAGAAAAGAGCTGAGCTGGACCGCAAGGCAAGGGAGTGACTGTGGTTCCTGGAGGAACAGGTGGCAAAAGTCTTGAAGCCCAAGAACACCTTGCTGAGGGTAATTAGTGTTGGGAATAAACCCGCAATAGAAATAATATTTGCGGTAATAAAAGCAATAAAAGCGGAACACAACACTGCGGCTAATCAACAAGAATAAAAAGAGCAATAATGACATCAAGATTTTACGTGAAAACTGATCTTAGGCATATTTATATGCCTAAGTAGTCGAAATTGGCCCACGAAGTGATGATGTTTGATGACGATCTTGAGTTATTAGCTTGATTTTTAGTTTAACTTGTGATGATTGCATACTTACACACGTGATTAGTTGTTTCAGGAAATTTTGACGGAATATGGATTGGGAAGATGGAAGAAGGAGCAAGGCGATGCAGGAAAATGGTTAAGGCAAAAACCACCAGTGGCTGGCGCACTGGTTGGCGCGGCGCGCCACTGGTGGTACTTCAGAGAGCCTTTTGAGGCGTACTGAGTGGCGCGACGCGCCAGAAGGGAAACTTCAAAGGCGCTGCCCAGGCGCTCTGTTTGGCGCGGCGCGCCAGGAACTAAATGACTGAAGAAATTTGAGGTGCGATAAGGGGCGCGACACGCCACCTGTTTTCCAATTTTTCCAGATTTTAAATATTAATTAGGAGTCCTTATTTGAGTAGGATTGGTTTCCAACTTCCCCTACTTTTATAAATAGATTCTTAGGCCTCCATAGAAAAGTATAATTTTTTATTTAGTGTGCAAGGGCAAGAATTCAAGTTTGTAATAGGTTTTAATCCTTTAACTCTTCTATTTTACGGAAATTGCATGAACTATTGTATTATCTTGTTTTCTAATAGCATGAGTAGCTAAACGCCCTAGTTCTGGGGCTGTAGCTATGAATTATGTGTTGAATGTTTGAGGCTTTATGAATTGATTTTCGGTTGTCAATCCAAATTACTTTTATATTCTTGTTTCACTATTTTATGCTTGCGCATCATAGAATAAATCTAGTGTCTAATCTTAAAATTGAACGAGGAGAGGTTAGATAGACCAAAAAATATAGAGAGCTTGGTCCACCCATTAAATTGAGGTGACTAATGTTCAGGAGTGACGCCCAGACGAACACCTTGCTTGGTTACGAAATAGGATGAAATATACATGCTCACCAGTTAGTTTATTTATCCCCGCTCAACGATGTAGTTAGATGGCTAACTGGGGTAGGCGGCGAGAGGCGAACCACCCGGACCATACTATCAACCCTATAAACCAGTAATTTGACAACTGAAGTGAATTCTAAGCCAATGATATGATGCATGATATTCAATGTATGTTGCAGCCCTGGAATTGTTTTTAAACTTGCTTGAATCATATTAACAAAGTTGTTCACAATCGGTTACTTTCATTTAGTGCATAATTTTTAGCAGGTACTTAACTAAATCATCAACTCTTAAAAAGGTTACTTGGTTACTTTTAGTTGTAGAATTAAGTGAATATAAGTTGATCATAAGTCCCTTAGGAACGATAACTCGTTTCTTAAATAATATGTACTGCTTGTGCGACCACGTACACTTACGTGTAATTTGGGGAGCAACAGAAACCCTCCTGAATAAGGGAAAAACCACGGCCCGAGAGGAGCAATTGATATCACTATAGTAAGAATTTTTACACTTGCAGGTCTGAGTAAAAATTCCAAAGACCACTACACACTTCAAAATAAATAACCCTCTTTTCATTTTTCCACCTCACTACAATATAGCTCACACTCTCTATGTTTTCCTCACATACTAATTTCCTCTGTGATGCCTCACTCTTCTTTTCTCTCCTTTGTTTTTGGTGCATTTGAGAATGAAGAAGACTCTCCCTTTTATAGATAACAAATGCAATATTTTTTCAACTATGCTACAGAAGAAAAATAATTTTTTCTTCTTTGCAGCTTACCAACCTTTGAAAAAATCTGCACATGTATATCCAATATCTTCCAAATCTGCCAATCTTTTGACATTGTGAGATTTGGCAAATGGGGATGGACCCTACAATATCCCCCTCCAGACCCATTCACCTGAAGGAGGTAGCTCTAAGTTTCTAGCTTGAGTGCATGCCGACAAGTTCTTTGCGTAGCTCGAACTTGTCTCTTGATACCACATTGGTCAACATATCTGAAGGGTTTTCACTAGTAGAGATCCTCATGACATGCATAGATCCATCCTGTATCTTTTCACAAATCCAGTGATATCTCACGTCGATATGCTTCGTCCTTGCATGATACATGGTGTTCTTGCTCAAGTCTATTTCACTTTGACTGTCACAATAGGCGACATACTCATTCTGATGCAATCTAAGTTCCTGAAGAAATAGTTTCAGCCATACCATCTATTTGCCAGCTTCAGTAGCTGCAATATACTCTGCCTCAGTTGTAGAGAGTGCAACACACTTCTGCAACTTTGACTGCCATGATATAGCTCCCCCTGAAAATGTAAACAAATATCCAGTAGTGGATTTTCTGTTATCGATCCTTTAAAACACAAGCAGTCTCTTGTGGTACCTCTCAGGTACCTAAGTATCCACTTAACTACCTCCCAATGTTCTTTTCCAGGATTTTCAAGAAATCTGCTAACAACACCAACTGCATGAGCAATATTAGGTCTTGTACACACCATTGCATACATCAAACTCCCCACTGCTGAAGAATAAGGAACTTTGGTCATTCCACTTTTCTCCTCTTTTGTTGTAGGACACATCTGTTTGCTCAACTTCAGATGACTCGCAAGAGGCGTGCTAACAGGTTTAGCACTCTTCATGTTGACGTGTTCTAGTACACGTTCAATGTACTTCTCTTGAGATAGCCACAACTTTCTTTTTGTTCGTTCTCGAACAATTTTCATCCCTAGAATTTGTTGTGCCCGGCCTAAGTCCTTCATGTCAAATGACTTGGACAAATCCCTCTTCAACCTTGCAATCAAATCTTTGTATTGTCTTACAATTAACATGTCATCCACATACAACAATAAAATAATAAAATTGTTGTCAGAATTTTTTTTGAAGTATACACATGGATCATAATAGGTCTTTGTGTACGTTTGACTTTTCATGAAAGAGTCAAACTTTTTGTACCATTGCCTTGGTGCCTGTTTCAACCCATAAAGACTCTTATTCAATTTGCACACCATGTGTTTCTTTCCAGATACTTCAAATCCCTCTGGTTGCTCCATATAAATCTCTTCTTTCAAATCTTCGTGAAGAAATGCAATTTTCACGTCCAATTGCTCCACTTCAAAATCTAGGCTAGCTGTTAGGCTCAAAATAGTTCGAATAGAAGTCATTTTGACAACAGGTGAAAAAATTTCATCAAAATCAATACCTTTCTTTTATTCGAAGCCTTTTACAACCAATCGAGCTTTGTACTTGACCAACTTGCCATTTCCATCTTTCTTAAGTTTAAAGACCCACTTGCACTTTAGCGATCTTTTGCCTTTTGGAAGTTCAACTAGCTGGTATGTGCCATTTTTCTGTAGAGATTCCATCTCTTCTTGCATTGCTTTCATCCATTGGCTCTTTTCTGGATGAGACAACATTTTTTTAAGACTTTCTGGCTCCCCTTCATCATTGATAAGGACATACTCTGAGGAAGGGTACTTGGATGACTCTACCCTTTGTCTTTCTGATCTCCTCAGAGGTTGAGATTGTTCTTCTTCTTCCGGGTATTCCACTTGCTCGGTATTATCACCAAGTTGCTCCCCCTGCTCAACAATCTCATTAGGTTGCTCTTCATGTTCAGCAACTTCATCGATTGTACTTTCTGCACTTATGGGATGGTTAGAAGTAGAAGGAATGGTAACAAGATTACGGACTATACCATTCTTTTCCTTGGCCATCTCGGATAGAGCATCGACAATTCCAACTTCACTTTCTCGGAAGATTACATCTCTACTTCTGATGACCTTCTTCTTTACAGGATCCCACAATATGTACCCGAATTCTTTATCTCCATATCCGATGAATATGCAGGGAACTGATTTATCATCTAGCTTGGTTCTCTGCTCCTTCGGTACATGTGCAAAAACTTTGCAACCGAACACCTTTTGGTGCGAGTAAGACATCTCCTTGTTGGTCCAAACTCTCTCCGGAATGTCAAACTCCAACGGAACTGATGGACTACGATTGATAAGATAACATGTTGTCCGAACTGCTTCACCCCAGAATGACTTAGGTAATTTAGCTATTCTGAGCATGCTTCTCACCTTCTCAACAATGATGTGATTCATTCTCTCAGCTACACCATTGTGTTGTGGGGTTCCAGGAACTATCTTTTCATGTATGATTCCATAGTTTGAACAGTACTCTTCAAATTCTCTTGAA
Source organism: Solanum chiquidenum (assembly GCA_029582725.1). Lineage (NCBI taxonomy): Eukaryota > Viridiplantae > Streptophyta > Magnoliopsida > Solanales > Solanaceae > Solanum > Solanum chiquidenum. The sequence continues at coordinate 101,091 of JAJOOS010003909.1, forward strand.
GTGTACTCACCTCCATTGTCAGTTCGAAGACGTTTTAGCTTCCGACCCGTCTCTCTTTCTACCAGAGCATGAAACTTTTGAAATACTTGAAACACCTGATCTTTGGTTTTCAAGATATAAACCCATAATTTTCATGAAGCATCATCAATAAAGGTAAAAAAGTATTGATTACCTCTCATCGATTATATCTTTATTGGACCACAAATATTAGAATATACCAAATCAAGTATATTCAACTTTCTTTCAGATGATGTCTGAAATGAGACTCTATGTTGCTTACCAAATAAACAATAGTTACAAGGTTTTATCGTTATACCTTTGTCGAAAGAGATGAGTGATTTTTTGGAAAGAATTTGCAATCCTTTCTCGCTCATATGACCCATTCTTCTATGCCATAAGTCTGTAGAAATCTCTTTGTGAGCCGCATTCAATTCACTTTGGCATATTTCTGCATTTGTCCTGTACAACGTGCCACGGGCAACTCCTTTTGCAATCACCAATGCCCATTTGGTGAGTCACCATTTTTTATTTGCAAAGTAGTTGTCATATCCATCTCGGTCCAAAGCAACTCCCGAGATCAAGTTCATTCGCAAATCAGGTACGTGGCACACATCTTTCAATATTAATGTGCATCCGACATTTGTCTTTATGCAAACGTCTCCGATCCCCGCAATCTTTGAGTAACTTGTGTTACCCATTTTCACATTGCCAAAATCAACTGCTACATATCTACAAAAAAGATCTCTTACCGGTGTGGCATAGTAAGATGATGTTGTGTCGACTTCCGACTCTACACCTGCCAAGTGCATGCATTCTTCTTCCTCGTTTATGAGGAGAACAACATTGACATTATTTTGCACCATGACAGCTATGTTGTCATCATTCTTCTGGCCGCTGCTTTCTCATTTGCTTTTTTTAGATTCGAACAATCTCTTTTGAAGTGACCTGGTTGTTCGCAATTGTAGCAATTTCTTGCCTTTAATTTTGATCGGACCTTAAACTTTCCACGAGCTCCGGATCTACCATAATTGCTTGAACTCCTTTGGTAACTTCTGCCTCTACTTTCTGTGATGAGAGCATGTCCGTGATTTTCAAGCTTTTTTCTTATCTTCTCATTAAGTAGAAGGGCTGATGTGACATCCTTCAACTCAATAGAGACCTTACCATGTAAGATGGTTGTTGCCAAATTATTGTAGGAAGATGGCAACGAGTTTAGGAGCACTATGGCTTTATTTTCCTCCTAGATCTTTACTCCGAGGTTTGCTAGCTGCGTGATTAGTCCATTAAGCACATTTAAATGGGACAAAAAATTTGTACCTTCACCCATATGTAGGGCGTATAACTGCTTCTTTAGGTACAATTTATTTGTCAGCATTTTAGACATGTATAGATTTTTTAACTTTGTCCAAATGTCACATGCACTCTCTTCATCGATGATGTTATTAACCACATCATCTGTTAAGTGCAACCTGATTGCACTAGCAGCCTTTTCATCCATTTCTTTCCAATCCCCAAGTTTCATGGATTCAGGCTTTTTGGATTTGCCGCCTAGTGCCTTGTGCAAACCCTGTTGGATGAGCAAGTCTCTCATCCTTCTCTGCCACGTTGAGAAACCGCTATCACCGTTGAATTTTGCTACCTCATATTTTACTCCAGACATTTTTTTTCACTGAGTATAGTACAATAAGCTGCAAAAAATATTTCTGTAAATGAACAGAACATGTGCTCTAATACCAGTTGTTGGGAATAAATCCACAACAGAAATAATATTTGCGGTAATAAAAGCAATAAAAGCGAAACACAACAATGCGGTTAATCAACAAGAATAAAAAGAGCAATAATGACATCAAGATTTTACGTGGAAACCCTCCTGAATAAGGGAAAAACCACGGCCCGAGAGGAGCAATTGATATCACTATAGTAAAGATTTTTACACTTGTAGGTCTGAGTAAAAACTCCAAAGACCACTACACACTTCAAAAGAAATAACCCTCTTTTGATTTTTCCACCTCACTACAATATCACTCACACTCTCTATTTTTTCCTCACAGACTAATTTCCTCTGCTATGCCTCACTCTTCTTTTCTCTCCTTTGTTTTTGGTGCATTTGAGAATGAAGAAGACTCTCCCTTTCATAGATAACAAGTGCAATATTTTTTCAACTATGCTACAGAAGAAAAATAATTTTTTCTTCTTTGCAGCTTACCAACCTTTGAAAAAATCTGCACATGTATATCCAATATCTTCCAAATCTGCCAACCTTTTGACATTGTGAGATTTGGCAAATGGGGATGGACCGCACAATTAGTTCATAAAATTTTATGTTAAGTCGAATTCTTCAAAAATATGTCGATATGGTTTAAAAAATGGAGTATACCTATAGGATAATGCATATATATGTACGTGTCAAAGTTTCTAAAAGTATCATTATTTATGTATGTGTCAGAATTTTCAAAAATAACACGTATCATTATATATATATGTCAAAAAATTTAAAAATAACATATTTTGTCAAATTCGCTACTAGTAGTATATCTTTAGAGAATTTAACACGAATATGATAATAATATTTTAGAGTTTAATTATATATGTTATGTTTCTTGGAGTCTTAAAAATTAACACATATAATTTTATTAATATATATTTGAGTTTAATTTAAAATTTTGCAATATATATATATCAAACTAATAATGGTATCGTTTTAAGGGTTTTTACTTAATCGTCCAACTTCATCCAAGTATACCATAGAAGTCGCGTAGCCGTATTTTATCATTAAAAAAAGTTATTTAAATTTATCTAAATATTATAGAAATTAATTAATAGGAAAAAATAAAGAGATTTTATCTGAATTTAAGCAGAATCGGAAACCTTTGCGGTCGAAAACATTTGTATAGTGATTTGTTGTGATATTTAGCTATAGTTTGAATATTTTTTCTACGAAAAATAATTTAGGAACTTTCTGTAGAAGTTGGACGAAGTTGAGTGAGGTTAATAGTGTAATAATTTTGTTGTAATAAAATATAAACAAAGTGATAATTTATGAAATTATACTTGGATTTTTATATATGTTACGTTCAAAACAAAACAAATCGTGCGTTATAATTATATATACACAATATTGTAACATGTTTTTATTTTGTAAATTTTATATCAGACAAATAGGTTCACATAAATTGAGTCGTGTTTTTGACATTTCTCTCTAGAATTTTTTTGTAAACTAGGGAGGAGGCGAGGGGGGCAAACGAGGAAGGAGCAAATCGGAGAAGAAGGGTTCCAAGAGATGGGTCGCAAAGGCGTTTTCAGTTCAAGCGGTGGCTTGGGTGGAGAGCGTGCCCAGGAGGGGGGTGATCCGATTGATGAGTTCAAGTATAGAACCAAAACTTGATCATGAACAAGTTGAAGTTGCTACTAAAATAATTTAGTGTTAATCTTTTTAAACCTTTTCTTTTGTTAGAAAAAAAAAAGATGATGTTGAATGCTTTGTTTGTTACGTCTATAGTGTAGTGTACATTATGGGTGTGTTTGGTATATGGATATTTATTTTTTATTTTTGTAATATTCATGTGTTTGATAGGTAAGCAGAAAATATACGACAAGAAAGTCGGAGCTAAGGCCCAAGGGTATGAGGGTGGTGAGGAGAGGGTTATAAGGGTTGGGATCGAGATATAGTCTAATTGAGGATGGAGAGGAGATAATCATACTTATGGAATTAATATGTTTCATTGTTAGATTGTATTAAATTTTGAGGGTGATGCTTTCAATAAGAGTTTTTTCATATTCAGACTCAAATTCAAGATCTCTGATTAAGGGTGAAACAGTTTCATCATTGTATTACAACTCATGCTGGTATAATTAAGCGGGTCAATAGCTTGTAGCCAAATTTTAAAATGGCATAATATATGGTGTTTTTAAATTTGGTCTCAATTGTCAATTTTTTAGTTTAGAATGTGTATAAGTAAGATATTTAAATTATTATAAAGTTAATAATTAGTAGACGTGTTATATGATAAATTTATATTTTATATAGCAAGTCGCATGAAATTTGGTATGTAAGACGTGTTTATTTGTTCTCACATGAGATGTATGCATCATACATGTATGGCAAGTCACATGAATTTATTTTCTATGTAGGACGCATGTATACTTGTTTAATAGTGTAGTTTCATATATATGGTATGATGAGAATAATTTATAGTATGATGGGATATTGTATACGCCGTTTTATTTCTACCTTCCGGAGGAACCCACAACAACAAAAAATCGTACGATATAAACGAAGCAAAAATGAACTAAGTAATAGTAAATTGAAGAATAAAAATAGAAGGAAAATACTAATAATAATACCCAAAAGGGAAACTATATAGAGCATGTTCAACAATTAACTAACCTTTCTTCCCTAATCTTAATTAGTCCATCTAAATAAGATTTAATCTCTTTAGCTAACTAGCTAATCTTGCTAAAACTCCAACTAATGGTGCTGAATTAGCAGTAGCAGCCTCAGCTTGCTTATAATTATCTCTTGAATCATTATAATTATCACTATTATCAGGCCCTCCAACAATTGCCCCAACTAAAACATTTGGATTTGGTGCATTTCTATTGAACCATTGATCAAAACCTTCTTGGCAACCCACTGGTTTTTTGTCTTTTTTAATTGACACAATTGATGCTCCTCTATGATGAACTTCTTGTGGATAATTTGTACCAAATCCAACCATGTAACTCATTTTTTGGGGGTTTTCACCAAGTATATAATCCACCTGAAAATAATTGGAAAGTTTTTAGTAAAGATAATCTAACTAGATTTTTCTACTTATAGACATCGATATAACAACATGTTCAATGTAATTTTATAAATGAGGTCTAACATCGATACAATGATAATTAACAATAACATGTTCGATGTAATTCTATAATTGGGGTTTGGGTAGTTCAGTAAGATGTATGCAAATTTTATCAATAGATCCTCGAGTCACAAAAAAGAAGCAAATACAAAAAGGGTAGCAAGAAAATCTGACAACAAAATAGCAAGAATAAATAGGGTCTGACATCGATACAACAATAATTAATAATGACATGTTTAATGTAATTCTATAATCGAGGTTTGGGTAGATTAGTAGGATGTATGCAAATCTTATCGCTACATATATTTTTGTGGGATAGAGAGACTATTTTCAACAAATTCTTAGGTTACCGAAAAGAAACGAATATGAAAATAGCAAGAAAATCTGACAATAAAATAGCAAGATATAAAGCAGTGAAACAATCGATAGTACTATTAATGCTATTGTTGGTGTAGGAAATCTTTTTCGTATTTTCATGTCACTAAAAGAATATCTACAAGTAAACGCCCACTTAACTGTTAGATTTGTAATTTTGAAAATAAGACAGATTACCTGAGATTTAACGAAGTTTATTAGTTGCAAAGGTTCCACATTTCCACCAGAGCATTGTAGAGAATTTTTAGTGGCAGATAATGTATCTGCATAAGTTGTTATAACAATTGTTGCAGTTGTGACAAATTGAAGATTATTCCAATAATTCCACCATAAAAGTCCTCCATTAGTCTTCTGTATATTGTTATGTCCCTTTTGTATACAATTGCATATAAATTCCTCTGCATTTTTCTTGTATTCATTCAATAAAGTGCTTTCATTCCCTGCAAATTTATTCTCCAGCAGATCCTGCAAGAAATTAATAATGTGTGAGTGAATTGCGCGAGTTTAACTTCTGTACGCTAACCGTATGAAATGGATTAAATTGATGAAGATGGCTCAATTGATATTCCTTTGTCTATACAAATAAGATGCGGATTCAGAATTTGAGCTGAAACTACTACTTTCTCTGTATCTCAATTTATGTAGCATTGTTTAATTTGACATAAAGTTTAAGAAACCTTAGACGTGTGAATGTAAGTCATTTCGTTAAGAAAAAAGAAAAATTATAAAATTAAAGCTATTTCTAATTATAAAAAAAAATATAAAATGACTTTATTTTTAGGATGGATTAAAAAGGAAACTGTCGAACTTATGGTGATTTTTGAAATGTGATATTCTAGAAAAAAAAATTATTAAAATTTTTGATTTCGTCACTGCTAATATTATTAATATAAAATATTACCTTGGCAATGAGTACTTGAGCACCAATATATTTGTCATCCCATGAAAAATTTAATCTGGTCCCTCCACAACTAGTGGACTTTTCATTGATGTAATCCAGGTATGATTCGTCTTTGGTGGCTTTATACAACCAAACAGCAGCCCACAATAGTTCATCCTGTTTGATGCCCAAATAAGAAGGGAAAACACACACACACACATACATATATATATATATATATATATATAAAATCAAATTTCTCTTGACGATGTTTGTCTAAATATTATTGACAGTAGTGAGATGTCATTATAAAGAACATATAATATACCATAATGTGTGAAAATCAATTTCAGTAAAAAACTTGACTGTTATATTGAAATGTTCATGTTATAGTGAGGTTTGACAGTAGATGTCTTATGATAAACTTTTAAAAAGTACTCACACTCTTTATTATATTATGTGAAAGTATCACTATTTGGAAAGTCAAATATTAAGTTTGATTTAGTCCAATTTAAACTTCAAAGATTAATTAGGTTCTTTGTGAAATATGTCACATTAATCTAAACGGAAAAAATAGTTACAATTAGTTTTATAGTACTTTAATTGTTTGACATCATTGAAGAGTCATTTATAACCGTATAAATATTTATAATTTATTTTAAATATCGTCATATAAATTGAGATTACCTCATAGCCGGAGCTACCATAGAATTTACCGGCCTCAGGAATGCTACTTGTGTACACGCCTGGAAACTTTTTAGCAAAATCAAATAGCTGAAAAACAATGCAATAATTAATCAACATTTGACTCACAAATAGGTTTATTGGAAGTTCTGATTTCAGAAATAGCTCTGTAATACGTAAATCTGAATTAAATCAAATAAATATAATTGACCAATATTCGTATATAATACCTTTTTTTTTAGAAAAAAGAAAGAGGAATCTTCACATAAATAATCGAATAAATTACTATTTATTTTCTTAATGTATAAATAGATTATACATTAATTATACATATATCAGCAACAAATCAATTCCCATAATAATTACTCCGTCCGTTTCATTTTTACTTTGACCCTTTAACACTTTTCTTTAAAAAGTATTTATTAGGAGTCTAAATTAATGTAACTAATTACGTTTTGAAAATTAAACTATTAGGATTTTATATAATTATTTAATAATAAAAAAATATATTTTTAAAAAACAATCAATTTAGCTTGATTCATTGAAATTTGCAAGTAAAAAATATATATTCTTTTTTAATATAAAAAAAAAGATCTTTTATAGCGAACGCATAAATTTTAAAATTATTACTCTATCAAATAATCAATGCATATAATTTAAATATAAATATTATTAGTAAGAGCTTAGTTGTCACCTCTTTGGCATGAGTAAGAAGCTGATTCGAGTAACCCGAATCAGATTCCTTAAAAGCAAGGGCCGCAGCAGCCAGAGTTGCGGCCGTTTCTCCAGCCAGGTCAGCACCTGGGTGTTGTTCATCAATTTTGTAAACACTCCTCGGCGTTGTCATATCTTCCGGCCTCTCCCAACATTTATGATCGGAAATTCCCTCTCCGATTTCGCCATATAAAACATGAGACTCTTTATGTGCTTTGATGAAATAATCAGTGCCCCATTTGATTGCATTTAGAGCATTTTTCAGTTCATTTTTTGAATTTAATTGAGATTCGAATTCAGTTGCGCTCCATGCTAGCATTGTTATCGTAAATGCCATTGGAAACCCGAATTTTACGTTGTCTCCGGCATCATAATACCCTCCCGTCAAATCAATCTAATTGGAAAATTGAAAAAAAGAAAGGTTAAATCATAAAATTACATGATCGATGAAGATTTATATAATTTGTAGAGTGACAAATGAATCTAGAGTTTTTGAAACAAAACCTAGGCATATGTGAAAAATCAATAAAAGTATACTATCATTAGGAGTAATAAATAAATGTGAAACTCGTAAAATTAAAATTTTGAATACGCTTCTAACATTAATTTGTTTGAAAATGTGACATATAATAATTATTGTTGTTTGTGCTAATTGTTCGCTCCCTAAAGAGAAACGCATACAAGCATAATTATTATTTTTGGACTATGGACTTATGGATTGAGTCAAATTATAAAATAATTAATTCAGTTGAACCGATTGTACATACTTATGCAAAAAAAGTCAAATCAGTTGAAGTTGTTATACTACAACATTCTTGTTTTAATACACGAAGATGGTGATGAATCGTTCTCATATATTATCAAAATCTTTTCGATTGTTCTCTGATTACACTAAAGTTTGATACAAGAAAGAGGGCCTCGTGTGTACTTCTGCCAAAAAAAAAAATGTTTGTGTGATTTATGTGTGTCGATTGTGTATCTATAACTCTAGATTTTAGATTCCCCTCTCATAGGAAGGATATACTTCCATGGTTTTGCTTAGAACTATAAACCATAGATTCATCTGAATTTTCAAAAAAAATTGGCTAATCGAATAGCGTATATAAGTTAAAAAAATTACTAACCACAAATACCCGGTTCCTCAAGAAATGATCAAATGGGCTATACAAGATTCTAGAATTTCGAACTCAAATGATAAAATTAAAATTTTGAATCTGTCTCTAATATTTACGTACCCCGTCGTCTTTGCCATCTTCAAGGGCTGAATCTCCACGCCATTGTACACGCTGATTAGAAGGCAATTTTCCAGATCGTTGTGCTTCAAAATACAATAAAGATTTTGTAAGTGCTGCTCCATAATCAATCGAAGCTGCATTTACAAATAAAATCACAAGGCAAAAACCAAGCATAAAATTATTTGTTGATGACATGGTTACTAATAAAATTATATTATTCAAGAGATTTTTTTTTTAGTTTGTGAGTTCTCTCTTATATGGTTTGAGGATATTGCATGATAAGCATATATATATATTGAGAGTTATATTTAAGACAAAAACTCTATTTATGAGACATATATTATTTTTTGTATTTTTTTTAAACTCTAGAAAGTACTTTATGTAGATTGTAAAAATAAAAAGAATTTTTTATACTTTTTTTATTAAATAAAATGGCCTGAACGGGCCACAAAATTCATTCTTTTAAAAAATAAAATATAAGAGAATTTGGAGGATCCTACTAATTAATTGGGAAAATGGAAAGAAAATCTTTATCTACCACGTATAGACAATTTTAACTATTGAAAAAAATAATTCAAATATATTAGCGATTAAAAAAAATAAACTTATCCACACTCGTTGTTTACATTAGATTAAAATTATATTTAATTTAACTCTAGAGTCGAGGAACATCACAAGTCGAAGGGAATATGGTTTATTTCCTCATTTTCCCTTATTGATTTTAAGTTATTTCCATTTTGAGTGTTATAATCTAATATATAACGTATATATTTTGTTCATAGTTTTTTAATATCACGTATATATTATTATTTCAAAATAAAGCTATTCAGGAACAAATGAATCGTTTATCATGTAATCTAACTTTAGGGGTAAGAGAGAAGACAAGAAATAGAACGCAACAAAAATTTCACTTAAAACTTATAGTTTTTTTAAATGAAAAAATTCAATAAAAATAGCATAGTTTTTTGTGAAAGAAAATATATTTAGAGTTTATCATATATGATTTTCAAAAAGTTTTTTTCCGAAAATAGATTTATAAAGAAAGAAATTTTAGATTTTGACTAGTTTGAATTTTACTAGAAAAGATTAGTACATTGTTGCAACCCATGTGAACTTGAAAAAAAGATAGTACCACGCATATGGATAATCTGTTTTCACCATTTGAGATGTTTGATGTTATTAAAAATAAAATTATTTGTGTGGGAGCGCTTTATCTTTAACGTGAAATTTTGAGATGAAACTTCGAATAAATTAGGACCAAAATAGATAGTAAATATCGAGCAGAGAAAAAAAAAAATTGAGCGAAGATACAAAATATTCAACTATCCTAAAAACATATTAAATAGGTATACCGTCAAATAACTAGATGAGATTAAAAATGATCATATTTAATTTGTCCCTCACCAGAAATGCAACACGCATTAAGGATAAAATGCGAGAACGTAAATTGAATTTGATTCATAGCTTGTGTCGATCTGTTAAAAATTATTTTCCTTCTCTTTTGTGATCGATTTTCCATTTTAAATATTTATTTTCTTTTTTAGTTTTTAAAAATATTTTACAATATTCACTTTCATTTCAAATCTAAATTCTACATTAATTACAGAATATCTATAAGGAAAATATCACACACTTCTCATTTTGAGTTATAACCAACTTATCCCTTAAAAAAAAATCAACTATCTTAAAATTCAAAGTTTGAATTGAAAAATTAATTATAATTAACAGTTATAGACTTATAGACATAAATTAACAATTATAGACTTATATCGTTCCACACAAACAAGGGAGTTCAATTTATTTTTTTGAACATTTCTTCATAGATACCTTATTACTAGCTAGGAGTGATGAATGAGCCGTTTGAGTTGAATTTCGACACATTAAAATAGACCGATTTCATAAATGAGTCATTGTTTAATTTTATTCAAAAGTTATAGAAAAATTACCTGAATTTACAATTTATTTTACCATATTTTCTATAAAATAATTATCATTTAAAAAAATTACAGAAATCTCTACTCACTCCTATTCTCGGATAAACCACTCTTACGCGATGTATTGGAACGATGTATCACGATAGGTGTGCCTTGTATCAACGAAGGTAATCTATCGGAACGCGATGTATCGAGACAAGTATGTCTTCAATAAAAGTAATATATCAGAACGCAATGTATCGGACGTTGAGTGATGTATCCAAATCAATACGTGATATATCGGGACGTTGAGTGATGTATCCGGAAGCGGGACACGATGTATCCGAAATCCTAAATTTTAAAGGATTTTTGTAATTTAAAAAATAATAAGAATAGGATGTAATTGGCTCTTAACACTATGAGATTTGTGTAAAATATACGTTATATGAGTTTAGTTGTGCCGAGCATTGGTTAAAATATCATAGCTCAATTAGTAAAACTCTTACAAAATTTTAATTTTTTGATTGTTTTTTTCGCAAGTTGTTTAATTATCAAACAAAAATATTTTCTCTCTTTATTATAGTTATATAACATATCAAATAAATCTGTAGTATTATATCTATATATAACATATCAAATAAGTTTGTAGCTATCAATAATGGTTTGTGGTGGAGTGGTAAGTACTCCTTCATTCTTAATTAGAAGTCTCGAGTTTGAATCCCTCTAGATACAGAGTTGACTTTGTTAGGGAGTACTTTACCCAATTCGAACTTTCCGTGACGAATTTGGATGTATATATACCATATATAATAATGACATTTGACATAAAATGAAATGGTTTTTTTTTAGTATAACTTTCTCAAATTTACAAGCCCATATGAGCACAAAATCACATTGTCCAACTCTAAATCAACTAGTACTAAGAAGAACCAACAAAAAAATGTATACACAATGGTATATCGGTTAGACTTTCTCATACGATATAAACAGGTTCAATTCTCATTGACGTTCTTCGATTTACAAAACATCAATAACTTGACATTATACGAGTATACAAAAGCTCGTTCCACGTGTCGGGCAATCCCGGGAGACACCAATGAATACAATCAGCATACATAGCTGGATCAGCTTGCTGCTCGGGCGTTAGTATTTTGCCTTGTCGAATTGTGTACAATGAAGTGTGTGCATCTTTTCTATACTCTGATATACGTGTGATATTCATGAAATATACAGGGAATTTCATTGATTTTGTCACATTTGATGCTATAGCAAATAGCCTCTTATCTGTTCCAACATTTAGTGGCATTGACATGTTCAATACTGGTGTTGTTTCCTTTGCACATTTTATCCCATTTGGATTATTCCAATCCATACTCCTGTTTTCATGTATTTTTCCATATAATATACAACCATTATTAGTTCACTTTACAAGAATTGTAATTCATCAACCAAGAAAGTACTCAAAGTTTTATGCATCGACGATATAATAAATTATTTATACAATCATCATGTCATCTAAGACATAATTGTAGGTGATTCTAGCATTGGTTTGTAAAGTAACCTATACATACAATATGTAGTCACATAAACATTTTTGTCCTGATTTATGTAACAGAACTGTTTGACTTGATACAGTATTCAAGAAGCAAAAAGTATGTACTCACGTAAATGATATTTTTTTTAATTTCAATTTATATAACAAAATTATTTGACTAGACACGGTGTTCGAGGAACAAAAAGTTAAAACAAGGAGGAGCACAACACAAGGAAGATTTAGAAATTACTTGATATGCATAGGTGACATGCTCATGAAGAAGACACGTGTCCTATTGGGATCCACATTGTTTTGCACCCATTGAGACCATGTTGTCAAAACTCTTGTATAAGCTATAGTCCTATCAATCTCATCATATTCTGTCGATCCTTCATCAAATGAGCCTCGTCTGTATGAAAATAAATATAAAAATTAGAAACATAAATGTTAAATTTAGATTGCAGATAAGAAAATGAAGTTGGCTAGAAATTATTTCAAAAAGAATTGTTTGAACTTTTACGTCTAACAAAGCTTATAACCAAACTAACTCTAGAAAAATCTTAATAACTCAGTTGATTAACTATCTGAACTTTCACCTTGTTGAAAAGTAATCCTAGTATTTATAAATTTTAGATGTATACAATGTATAATCACGACATAGTTAATATATAATCATGACTTTTACTACCTGTTACGGCTAAAATAGTGAAATTTTCACCGTCTAGATAAAAATGTTAAGATCTCGATTATTTTATTACAAATAAATAATTTTTTTTTGAAGAAGTATACTTACAAAACTTTCATGGTGCCACCATTCATCCACCAAACGTAAGTATTGAATATAAGATAATCCACATTTTTCCAATTATTCCCATGTTTTTCAATTGATTCTGGCATGATGAGTCTGGTCAAAAGGCTATGTACTGCTGGATCATCTGAATTTGACTCCACAAGATATGGAGCCCAATAAAATTCCACCGTGGCATTATATTCCTGCAATATTTACCCCGTTATTCCATAAGTAGATTCGAAAAAGATGGTGCGTACATAGATCTTGTCCTACTTTATAAAGATAGAGAGGTTATTTTCTGAAAGATCCTCGACTCAAGTAAAATATATAGGGAAAAAAATAAAATTGGCGGGTGATAGTAGTTCAACTAATAAAAGAAAGTTGCAAACAGGCATACGCAACTTACAAGTAATAGGTGAAAAATGGGCATAAACAGCCTAGTAATACATGTTCTTACTTTATAGATTATCTAATTAAGTGATGCTAAATCATTAATTTTGACATATAATCAAAAAGTCAAAACTACTATCCCATGCTCATTAGGAATAATTCATGAAGTATCATTAGAGTCTAATTAACATCCCAAAAAAGGAAATTTAATTTCCTCTTGTACCAAAACATAATTATTTTGTTGAGTATCTTTCCTTCATATACTTATTTTAGTAGACAATCAAAATTTGAACTTTATGATTTCGAGTTTGAAGTTTCATCATTGAGATTACTTATTTATTTGTACTTCTTGTGGAATTTTTAGCACATACAAAGAATTCGAATCAAAATTACTGAATTCTGATGAACATTCATAACCTACACGTTATATCCATCCCAACTCCCTCTAGATAGCCTCAAGCATCACTCGAATATATACACCCCATAATCATAAGAGATTATCAATATTTTACCCATGATATATCCCACTTATTTGATTAAAAAAATCTACAAAAGTATACTCGATCTTTTGAAGGATATATAGTTTAGAAATAATACAAAGTCTTTTATATTTATTAAATTTTGTATCTAATTAAACTACATTACATTAATTGAAACGAAGGGAATAACAAACTTTTTTGGCAAAGAAAGTTACAAACTATTTTACTAGCAGACAAGGATGGTGTGGCATCTACTAAGTTAATTAAAATATCAAAATTGTGCTAAGCTAGCAACTTTTGGAATTTTAAGTGTCATAGGTGACAAGGATACTACTAGAAAAGCTAACTATATAAATACTAATTCAGTTGTAACCATACCAATTAATCAATGTTCTTACTTTATAGATTATCTAATTAAGTGATGCTAAATCATTAATTAGACATTTAATCGAAAGTCAAAACTACTATCCCTTCATGAAGTATCATTAGAGTCTCAACATCCCAAAAAAGGAAATATAATTTCCTCTTGTACCATCACATAATCATTTTGTTGAGTATCTATCCTGAATATCCTTATTTTAACATATAAATTCAATTTTTTAATTTTATTATCTCAAATTTAAAATTCTATCATTGAGATCACTTATTTATACAAAATATTCTAATCAAAATTACTGAACTCTGATAAATCCATAACTTGCATGTTACATCCATTCCAATAACTCCCTCTAGTTAGCCTCGAGCATCACTCGAATAAATACATCCCATAATCATAAGAACGATAGCGGCCACTAAGAGGTTCCTTTGAAAAAACTCTTTTTCCTTCCTAATTGTGGTACTAATGATTGATTTGAGGATCTTACTTTTCTATCGTATTGTATTTTCTCCACTCCACGAATCCCATTAGTCTCCGATGAATAAATTTTAAATACCGAATAATTTAAAAGAAAAACAAAAATGTACTCAAACTAATTAGAAAGGAAGAATTATAAAAATACCTCAATCATGAAAACTGATAAATGTCCAATCTTTTTATATTTTTTCCAGCTGAAAGGAACCCCAGATTGAAGCAAACAAATCATAGATTCCCATTGGTTCCTATTTAATGAATCTCCCACAAACATTAATCTCTTATTCCTCAGCTTTTCAAGTAGCAATCTTGCACTAAACCTGAAAAAATTAATCACACAAATATTTTCTTTAAAAAAAACGTATTTTATTGAAAATTCAAGAAAATGATTATTTTTACTTCATCCATTTCAATTTGATTGTACAGATTTAACTTGACACTGAGTTTAAGAAAGTAAATTGAATCTTTAAATCTTAAATTAAAGATATGCATAATGTACCAAAATACTCTTTAATGCTATTGTCAACATGCCAATATTACGTGGAGAGTTGAATTAAAGAATTACAAAAAAGAGAAAAAATGTTCTTTTTTAAACGTACTAAAAAGGGAAAGTAAGACAAATACATTGAAATGAAGCTAGTAATTAAGGAACAATCTCTTGGCTGCTATTTCCAATAAAAACATTTTTGAATGTTCTAGTCTTAAATTAAAGATATATAAAATATATCAAAATACCCTTTAACAAAAGAGTTATAAAAAACGAAAAAGACATTCTTTTTAAACGAAAGGAGTAATTACTTGGGTAAAGAACAATCTCTTGGTTGGCATTTCCACTAAAAAATAAATAAATTGAATCTCCTCGTTTTAAACTAAAAATATGCAAAATATACTAAAATACCCTTTAACAAAAGAGTTGTCAAAAACGTTCTTTTTAACATGTTAAAAGGTAAAGTAAAACAAACAGATTCAAATAAAGCTATTAATTCAATCTTCTCGTCTTAAATTAAAGATATGCAAAATGTGTTAAAATACCCTTTAACAAAGAGTTGTCGAAAAGAAGAAAAAAAACGTTCTTTTTTAAACGTACTAAAAAGGGGGGAAATTAGACAAACATATTGAAACGGAGTGAGTAATTACTTGGGTAAAGAACAATCTCTTGGCTGCCATCTCCAATTCTGAAACAAAGAATCCCTTCTTCCATTCTTCAAACAAGTAACTTGTTCTGTTAGAAACTTACATTCTTTTTCTTTATAAATTGGATAAGTAACATTATCAAAAACCCATTGCCCATTAAAAAGATCACAACTTTCTGGTGGCAATTCAATTTCTTCTTCTTCTTCTTCTTCTTCTTCTTCATTTTCACTTCTTGAATTTGTCAAAACAGAGGTATTTTTGCTCTGTTTTTCAAGAATCTTGGAAATTTCTTGAACCCCATTTGATTTATTTGAAGAATCTTTAAGAATTTTGGGGTTTGAGATCAATTGGAATTGAGCAATGGACTTGATATCTTCATTGTACATGAAGAACACAAAGAAGAAGAAGATTGAGAAAAGTATTATGCATAATTTGTGGCCATTTCTGCAATTTTGTTTCATGTTGAATAATTTTGGAGGAGAAAAAATAGTGGCTATTTTGCTAATTTTGAGTTGGAATGAATGAATGCACGAGAATTATTATAAGGAGTTATATGTGAAAATAGTATACTAATTTATATTTTATTTATATAAGAAAGAAAAGAGGGAAAGAAATACTAACATATCAATTATGGTGTACTGGTGGGATTGTTTCAACTTTCAATCATAATAAGAGGTCTCGAATTTGAGCTCTGAAATTGAGCTCTGAGCGTAGAGAAAATTCTATTGGGAGCGCCGCCATCAAATGAGTTGTGCAATGCATAATTTAGATCTAGTCAAGTCTCTAATGCATGCTTCGAATATTGAGTGGGAAACAAAAAAAACTAACATGGATAAGTATTATTTTTTTAATTATAATTTTTTTTTGTTTAATGAGATTTGGTGAAATGGGATTTTTTTTTCTTGCAAGAAACTGATTTTTGAGTATAGGTGATTGGGAGGCATGTCTTTCTCACCTTCCATCTATTTTAAACTACTCTAGAAAACTAACTACTGCCGTTTTTGTTTGTTTTTAAAAAATAGAGTATTTAATTTGTTGTATTTAAATTAGGAATAAAAGTCTATATATTCGTTTAAGATTTAAATTTGGTATACTTCTTATTATAAACCTATGTGACTTAATGCAATGTTCAATCTAGAAATTATATTAGATTATTCACAAATTATGTTGGATCGTTATTTTTTAAAGTTCCAAATAAAGGATGAAATAAGCACAAGCTATTGATATGACTTCATGAATATGCAACCTGACTCAGAAAATTATATTGTATCGTCACAATTATTTATTTAATTATAAAATATTCCAACTTATATTTCAAAATTAAATATATCATTTACCTTGTCCTAACGTAAAATAAAACACTTCTATTTTTATAAATGAAATAGAATATCTTGTTACCAACAATAGATAAATGGATGATTAAAGGAGTATTTAATATCTTGACACCAACAATTCTACGTGAAGGGTAGTTAGGTCCTTAGGGGGTAAGAGGAGTTGATGCCACGATTAAGCAACTATTAAGGTTAAGGATCAAATTAAATAATTTATATTTGTATCATGTGTTTATTTAATAAAATTAAATAAACTTTTAGGGTTAGAAGTATTACATATAAATATGTGTTAATTGTTATGTATATGTTAATTTCATTTAAATATTCGATACAAATAAAATCTCCTTATTTTGTGCATGTGTTTCCAAGTTACTTGGCATGATATAAGTCTTAAATATCGCTTCAGGTCATCACTCTATCATATCCATTTCATCGTTGAGTCATTAGCTTTAGTGTCAATTGTCGGACTAAGCCAATTCAAAAATACTCTTAATATGAAGTGATATTGTCCGTCTTATTGAGCTCATACAATTTTCCACAAAAAGGCATCACCGCTTTAAGAGTTATATACACTACATACGATTTTCCAATAATTTTCGCTCGTCAATGTGAATTTTGGTCACATGCCCACCATGTTCTTAATTAAGTCGTTAAAAAAAGAATAATATATTTTAATATTTTAATGCATATATATATATGCATAGGCTCCTCAAATTTCCTTAATAAAAAACTATTATAACCATATAAATGTAAAAATATTCTAATTTAGGGTGTGTTTGGTATGAAGGAAAACATTTTCCGGAAAATGTTTTCCAATTTTCTCATGTTTGGTTGGGTTAAATGTTTTGGAAAATGTTTTCCAAATCAACTCATTTTCCTCAAATTTAAGGAAAATGGCTTCCCTTCAAAACTTAAGGAAAACATTTTCCAAAACTCTTTTCCAACTTCAAATTACAATTTTTTTTAAAAAAATATTTTCAACTTCAAAATTTTTATTTTTCATCCCGATCCTCGACCACCTCCCACCCAAAAAAAAAATCGAGTTTATTTTCAAAAATTATTTTCAATTTTAAAATTTTATTTTTTCACCCCTATATTTGACCCCCCCCCTCCACCCACTCACCTACCAGCCCCCCACCCCACCCCAAAAATAATTAAGTTTGTTTTTAAAAAATAATTTCAACTTCAAAATTTCATTTTTTCACCCCTACCCTCGATCCCCAACCACCCACCCCCTACCCAGCCCCCCCCCCCCATCCACCCGCCCTCCCACCCCCAAAAAAATTTTAAGTTTGTTTTAAAAAAATATTTTCAACTTCAAAATTTCATTTTTTTCAACCCCTACCCTGGACCCCCCACCACCCACCCAACTACCAGCCCCCCCCCCCAAAAAAAAATAAAAATAAAAATT
>JAJOOS010003910.1:0-57673 GCA_029582725.1 Solanum chiquidenum
AGGGCGGGGGCTGGCGTAAAATTGATTTTTTTAAAATTTGAAATATTTTCCAAAAAAAATTTCTCAATATTTTTTACGGGAATTGCCTGGGTCGGGATTGGGGGGGTAGGGGTAGGGGGTGGCGTAAAAATGAAAAAAAAATTAAATTTGAAATATTTTCCAAAAATATTTTTTTTATAAAAAAATTGACGGGGATGGCCTGCGTGGGGGAGGGGGAGAGGGGGTAGAGGTGGCGTAATAAATGATTTTTTTTAAAATTTGAAATATTTCCGAAAAATAACTTTTGGTCTTGTTGGAGGGGGTGGGTGGCGGGGGGAGTGACATAAAAAAAAAAAAAATTAGATTTGAAATATTTTTCAAAAGTAAATTTTTTTTGGGGTGGGGTGGGGGGTGGGGAGGTAGGTGGTAGGGGTTGGGTGAGATATAAAAAATCTTAAAATTTGAAACAGTTTTCAAAAATAATTTTTAAATTTTTATTTTTTTTGTTTGAGGGGGAGGGCGCTGGTTTGGTGGTAAGGATAAAAATATATTTGAAATTTAAAAATATAAAAATTTTAAATTTTAATTTTTTTTTGAATGGGGAGGGTCAGGCACGGGGTCTGGATAGGGTAAGAAAAAAAATTAAAGGATGTAATAGAGTTTTGGGAAATGTTTTCCTTAATTTTGGAAGAGAAGTCATTTTCCTTAAATTTGAGAAAAATGAGTTGATTCGGAAAACATGTTCCAAACTTTTAAGCCAACCAAACATGGAAAATTGAAAAAAAAAAATTCTAGAAAATGTTTTCCTCCGTACCAAACACACCCCTAATCTGTTATAAGTTCTCAAGTTCTTACACCTTAATCAAATTGGTCTCCTTTTACTTTCAATTTTCTAGTACCGTTGGAAAATAGCACATAGCAGAAGCATTTCAGAAATATACTGGTTACATGAATTATAGATAACAACCACATGGTTAATACTCCGTATATATCCCAACATCTCTTAGTTTCAAAAGGTAAAAAACAATCACATCTTCATTTGAGTTTTGTTTTCTGAAATATATGGTTTGTTTCCATTTCTATTTCTTGGCAATTCTACAACAAGAGTAGAAGTTACATAACGGTATACTGTTGCAACAACTAAATCATACAAACTATATGAATCAAACATTTAGGAAATAATTGGAAAAAGAAAAAATAACACATCGTCATACACTTAGGAAAGACAACCTAAAAGATCAAACAAATTAAACAGAGAAATTAAATATATAGTTTGGTAAAACATAGATATAGCCTCCATAATATTCTTATGTACTTATGCTCGGACTTTTTGATGCTGCATTTTCCACCTGATCGCGACTCTGGTTCGTTTTCTTTTCTCCCTCCAAAGTCTTCCTTAGCAGACGAAGCTCTTTTATGTAGTAATGAAGTCTATCTATGACCAAAGCAAGAAACAATGTGAACCCTGCATTTGTAACACAAGAAGAAAAAAAAAAGACATTATTTTACATCATAAACCAAAAATAGTCCGTTATATGAATCATCACGATCTAAATTAGCCAAGATTATATTCACCCAAGAGCGAGGCTTCTAAGAGATGATTAGCCAACAAAACTTGATCAGTTGGATTAACGGTGCCAGAATCAGTTGCGCGGTTCTGCATTAAAGCGACGTTGAACAAGATGGAGACTAAAACCACGAATAACGTTCCTCCAGCACTCTTTACAATCACAGGTCCCCTCCCTTGTTTTGATTTATCCAATGCCATCAAAACCGGTTTCCTTAAAGGGGTTCGGAATATGAGGGTCAATATCACAACCACTTCAAGAAATACAAGCGCGAATAATGGTTGAATCATCATTGTCGTTGTTTGGATATTAAAAAAAACACAACTTTTGTTATTGTTGTTACGTTGTTAATCGTTATGATTTATTAGTAAGGTAAAAGGAAAATATTTAACTCAAGTTCTCATCAAAGCGTGTTAATAACAAGATGCTTAGGGACTAAGAAGCAGCAAAGAACAAGGGAAAATGCTTATTTACTTGTGGTTTGGTTTAGGAATGTGTGTGGTTTCACGTAAATGGAGGCTTCTTTTATTCAACCTATGAACTCGTCAAAAGGAAGGCTTTTGTGATATAAAGCCAATTTTTAATAACATGTCTATATATATTTTTTTCATACTTATTAGTTGTAGTGTAGTATCATTAAAAAACTTATTTACTAATATCAAGATGCGAGTATCTTGTACTAAATGTTACATTGTGTGTATATCCATCCTTTTTGGATTATAGATAAAAAGGTAATATGCATCTGTAGTTTATTCTTTCTTACTATACGTGGTTCCACCTCCAACTTTTATTTCACACATAATTGGCAATAAATGTCCTATGTAGCAGCCTTTGATGCTATATATCAAGACCATGTGGATTCTACAAAAAAATTTATCATATCATGACCAACTCTTTATTTGACTTACCCCTTAAATACTTAGATAGGCTCGTGGAAGCGAGGTAGAGAAAGACACGCGATTTGAATCAAATGAAGTGCATCAAGGATAAACAAAAGTAAAGTACATGGTGGAAAAGACTGCCATTAAGTAAATTAAAGCCGACAAGAGTATTTTCACAAACTCTTAAACTAAGAATTGAAGAGGACATAAAGATTGTGTTGGGAGAATTGTGGCACTCTAAAAGACTTCAGAACTTTGGGTACCGTAGGTGTTTTAGGATTGAGGAGGTTAGACATATTATTAGTAGGATGAGCAGGGGGGAGTGACTGGACCCGATGAGATTCTAGTGGAATTTTGGAAGAGCACATACAAGGTAGGTATAGAGTAGTTGACTGAATTGTTTAATGCTATTTTAAGGAGGCAAAAATATCTGATGAATAGAGGTGCCCATTGTACAAGAACAATGGTGATATAAAAAACTGTAACGATTACAAGAATATCAAATTGCTAAGCCATACATACTATACAGATTTGGGAGAGAGTGGTGGATATGATGATGAGGAAAGATTTGTCCATTTATGAGAATTCATGCCTGAAGTCATCCATTTTATCTGGAGATTGATGGAGAAATATAGGGAAGAAAGACAGACCTACATATGATGTTCATTAATCTTGAAAAGACATATGAAAAAGTCTTGAGGATTGACCTCTAGAGGTGTTTGGAGGCTAAAGTTGTCCCGGTGGTTTATATTTGGGCGACAAAAGACATTTATGATGGAGTCAAGATTCCGATTAGGACAGTAAGATGATACTTTGAGCACTTTCCAGTTGAGATGAGGCTACATGAGGGATTGGTTCTTATACCTTTTCTATTTGCCTTGAGGATAGATGAGTTGACGCGGTCTATTTAGGAGGAGGTTCCATGGTGTAAATTATTTGTGGATGACATAAAACTGATTGAGGAGAAACGAGACAAAGCTAATGCTAGGTTGGAAGTTTGAAGACAAACTCTAGAGTCCAAATGATTTAGGTTGAGCAGGACAAAAAAAATTTTGAGTGCAAATTTAGTGTTGCGTTGGATGAAGCGGGCGTGGAAGTAAGACATGCCACACAACTATCGCCAAGAGAGAAAGTTTAAGTATCTTGGATCCGTAATTCAAGATAGTGAGGATATTAATGATGATGCCACAAATTACATTTGGGCGGCCTAGATGAAATGAAGGCTTGCTTTTGGAGTCTTGTGTAATAAGAAGGTACCACCCAAGCTTAAACGTAAGTTCTACAGAGTGGTGGTTAAACCGTCCTTGTTATATAAAGTAGAGTGTTGGCCAGTCAAGAACTCCCATGCTCAGAAGATTTATGTTTTGGAGACGAGGATGTTGAGATGGATGTATGAGCATACTAGGAGCGACAAGATTAGGAATGAGGTTATTCAGGAGAAAGTGGGAGTGAAATTATGTAGCGGACAAGATGAAAGAAGCAAGACAGAGATTATTTGGACATGTGAAGAGAAGGGGCGTTGATGCCCCAGTAAGGAGGTGTCAATGGTTGATTGTAGGGGGTACACAGAGGGGTAGAGGTAGGTCAAAAAGTATCAAAGAGAGGTTATTAGACAAGACATGAAGAAACTTCATATCACCGAGGAAATAACTCTAGATAGGAAGAAGTGAAGATCGCATACTATATAGAAAGTTAGTAGGGGTAGAGTGTTTCCTTGCTTTGCGAAAGGTTAGTCTTGTTAGTGTCTGTTGTAGTACTAGTCATACCATTGTAGTTTTTGTCATATGGTGTTATTATTTCGTTCAAGTATACTTTACAATGCTTTTCTTATTAACTGATACACTTTCTTCGTTGTTTTCTTCTTCTTTTACTTGAATTTGATGCACTTGAGTCGATAGTCTTTCTAAAACAACCTCTCTACGTCCACGAGGTAGTGATCAGGTCTGCGTACATTATACCCTTTCCAAACCCTACTTAATGGGATTCCAGTACTGAGTGGTTGTGGTTGTTGCTATATACTTTTGTACTTATTTCAAAATTTAACAATGATGTAATTAGAGAACTAATACTTTCTTTGTTTTAACATTGAGTTTAAAAAGTAAAGAAGATAGATTTTTGAATCTTGTAATCTTAAACAAGTCACGTCAAAAATTAGAATTAAAGAATTGTTTCAAAAATAAATAAATATTGTCATTAAAATATATGGAGGGAGTGCCTTTCACAACAATTAATCTCTATCTCTAACAGAAATATGAATGTAGGGTTATAGTTGAATTTTATGTATTCTAAATGTATATTAGAGAATAATAATCGCTTCCCCATTCATTGAATTATTGGTATCCCAATTCTTTAGGAAATATTTGATGATTTAAGAGACCCCTTTCTTTCTTTATCAATGTCCTATCTATTTTTTTACCACTGGTAATAAATCTCTCATTAGTCTTCTCCTTTTCCATTTCTATAAAAATCCATTTTCATTCATGTAATTACCCTTCTTTTGTTTTATTTTAATTATCAATATTTTCGTGCCCAAGAAGTTAGGGATCGTTTGGTATGCTGGACATCAACATTAGCCAAATTAGTCAACATTTATCTCTTTCCATGCAGCAACATGATCTTATTTGTAACTAGTGATTTTGGTGGTTGGTTAATAGATAGTTCTGGAATAAAATTTTATTTTCGTTATTAATCATGTGATAAGTTTTAAATCAAGATTTATGATTTGTACAATAATAATATAGAGATCAGTTATCTCGAGAAAAAATAATAAAAATGACAAAAAATAATAATGTAGGATATTTTTATAAACAATGAACTTCTTAAAAATTATGCTGTGCATGTAGTTTTAATACATTAAATCAAACAATCAAATAAGAAAGGTATCTCAAGATAACTTATCTGATTATATAATCCAAACATAACTAATCCACCATGTCTTTAAACCAAACGACCCCTTTATGTTATATTTTCATTTATCTTTAAATAAATACCCTCCTTTCTTATGTGTTTCTTTTTAGGGGTATGAATATTCATTCTTTTTATTTAAACTTGGAAAAATTTGGGATTTCTATCACCTAAAATTTCATTGTTGTTGGTGGCTTATGCCCTCAAATGTTTACATATATACTGTTATGTCTTTTATAATAGTTCTACTGATCTGATTTCAATTTTGTTTTTAAAATGTAGGCATACAAGAGAGTAGTTTACCAAATTGTATATATTTTTGCGGTCTCTATATATATTATCACAGCTACAATCATGAGTGGCAATATGTCAGGACCTCTTGACCAACCATTCAGACCAAGTATGTCTTCAATCTTCATTTACAATATTTCCTCTTTTGTTGTTGGTTGACAAGATATTTCAATTTGCATTATTTCCAAAGCAAGTTTGGTTATTAGACTAATTAGTTTGTGTTAGAGTGGGTTAAAGTTTCACATTGGTTGGCGAATGTATTGACGGTTTGCTTACATGGACTCTGTCAATCTTCTCCTCATGAACTAGCTTTAAGAATTGAGTTAGGTCCAGGTGTCATATCTTTACATGATGTCAGGGTCAGGTTCATCCTCGTTTGGTCTCGCGGTTTCGTGCTTTAGTTAGGCCTAGGTGTGAAGGGGTGTTAAAGTAGAATAAAGTCCCACATTGGTGGGGAAATGGACTGATGGTTTGCTTACATGAACTTGGACAATCCTCCCCTCATGAGCTAGTTTTTCGGATTGAGTTAGACCCATGTGTTATATCTTTACATGATATCATAGCCAGGTTTTCTTCCATTTGGACTCCCTGTCTATGCTCCAGTTTGCTTGGGTGTGAAGGGGTGCTAGAGTGGGTTCAAGTTCCACATTGGTTCTGGTTGGGGAATGGATTGACGGTTTGTTTATATTGACTTGGGCAATCCTACCCTCATTAGCTAGCTATTGGAGTTGTTTTAGGCTCATGTGTCGTATCTTTAAAATTTGCATCCATACAACGATTGAATTGTTCTAGTTTTATAGGTCTAGAAAAGATTGACATGGAAAACCATGAGCATGAGAGGAAAACAAGGCTTGGGTCTCTCAAGAAGAAGGCAGTTAATGCCTCTACCAAATTTAGACATTCTTTTACAAAAAAGGGCAGAAGGAACAGCAGAGTTATGTCTGTTATTGTTGAGGATGAGCATGATGCAGAGGAAATAAAGGCAGTTGATGCATTTCGACAAGCGCTTATCTTAGACGAATTACTTCCCGGAAAACATGATGATTATCATAAATTGTTAAGGTGATTATACTCATTATGTGTTTTTGATGACAAGTATATCTTATCAAAAGATTTGGATCTTGTCTAATATCTAGTCTTAATGATGAAACAGATTCTTGAAGGCTAGAAAATTCGATATTGATAAATCAAAGCAGATGTGGGCTGATATGATCAAGTGGAGGAGAGAATTTGGTGCAGACACTATCGTGGAGGTAAACTTTTTTAAAATGTTAGTGTAGAAATCATAATCCAAGAAATTTGAGGGAATGTGTTGTTGTACATTTCTGTTAGGACTTCGAGTTTAAGGAAAAGGAAGAAGTCCTTAAGTATTATCCACAAGGGCATCACGGAGTTGACAAGGAGGGAAGACCGGTTTATATTGAAAGAATTGGTCAAGTAGATTCTGTCAAGCTTTTACAAGTTACAACAATGGATCGCTATCTCAAGTACCACGTGCAGGAGTTCGAGAGGACCCTCAATGACAAGATGCCTGCCTGCTCGATTGCATCCAAAAGGCACATTGATACAAGCACAACTATTTTAGATGTCCAAGGCGTGGTATGTTGGTATTCCAAAATTATTAAATCGAGTGAAAGCTTTAGAAGGAAGGAATTTATGTTTACTCCTTTGCGAGCTTATATTAATCAGTAACGTAAACTATATGATTTATGGTGCAGGGACTGAAGAACTTCAATAAATCAGCAAGGGAGCTCATTCAATGCCTCCAAGCTATTGATGGTAACAATTATCCCGAGGTACTTGATTCTTTTTGTGACTAGCTTAAGCCATAGCGCTATATATATCTCTTCTTGCTTGATGTTCTTATCTTATTGAGTTGTTGAGTTTCTTTGCTTACTTGATTATTTTGTTTTATCATTGTTTAGAGCTTGTGCCGCATGTATATCATCAATGCTGGTTCTGGATTCAGGCTCTTATGGAACTCTGTCAAGTCATTCCTAGACCCCAAGACTACGGCAAAGATTCATGTACACGCACATAACGTCTTTCCTTCTATATGCATTGATTCTGTCTCACTCTCATAAGAATAACCAATTCATGGCACTTTCTTTTAGGTTCTTGGTAACAAATACCAGAGCAAGTTGCTTGAAGTAATCGATGCCAGGTAAATATACGTAGAGTTAAATATTTTCTCTAGTTTCTTTAGCTTCTAGCATAACTCAAAGTTATATGCTTCTGGGACGCGCATGTTTATTGACTAATTAGGTATCTGATACAAGAACCATTCTTGAGTAGTTATATTTATTTAGAATGAATTGTGCATAACAAAGTAGCTTTCTTGCATAGAGCCTAATGCAGTTTATATTCATCGCCTTATACCAGCGAGCTACCAGAATTCTTAGGTGGTACATGCACTTGTGCGGACAAGGGAGGATGCATGCTATCTGACAAAGGCCCGTGGAATGATCCTGAAATAATGAAGGTAGATTTCAACCTCAGAAATTTAACATTAAGGCATATATTCTGAATGTACACTTCCGGTTTTACATGCCTAAAATGTGTGATTAATTTTATACCAGATGGTTCATAACGGTGAACATAAATGTTCAAATAGAAATTTCATCTCAACAATTGATGAGAAAACAATCTCAGAGGATGCAAATGTTTATGTGGCTCATACTCAACTCTCCCCTCTCCACGAGGAAGTAAGTTACTTCGTCATCCATCACATATAAGCATATGTCCAATTTTCTTAACTTTATATATTCCATGAATGAGGTTAAGGTTCAATAACATCTTCTTAAAAGAAGATGTTTGAGAAAAATAAGAACAAATATATGTTTTTCCCCTATATCTCACCCTTCTCGTGGTTACAAATTATGACCAAAATAAAGTAATTCGAACTTTCTTTGCTAAATTCTGATACTTAATCTTCATACCTTGAAACGGATTGTACTATGGCTTACCCGTTAACCATATTTGTACTTGTTGTATTTTCGTTCTTTTATTATTTATTTACTTGTAGGTTGACATGAACAAAAACTACCATAGAGCATATGATCCTGAAGACTATATGCCTATAGTGGACAAGGCAGTTGATGTAACTTGGAGTAAAGCTAACGGTACCAGTTCTTCTCCAATTATGCAGCAGATGTCACTATAACAAATAAAGGATTTTGTGGCAATTATTTAGCGGCAATAATAAATATGGATATTCATAACCAGATGAATGTTACTAATGGCTATATCGACTATGGATGCAATGACATTAACTCAGTTGCCTCTAAAAGGAAAACCCATTGCCACTAAATGTCTTCTTTTGTTGTAGTGTGTTTTGCTGATTCAACATGACCAATTGCGCGTATCTAATGCTTTCATCCTACTAATTTCTTGTTTTATTAACTTCAATCCCATCTTTCTTTGTAGGTAGAGATTTCTTCCCAATCCACGATGCTTCTAAGTCACCCGAAGGATTTAGCAACCATCTATTTACCGGAGTTATGACCCTTGTTATGGGCATTGTGACATTAGTCAAGATGACTCGAAACATGCCAAGGAAGCTTGCTGATGCCACCCTGCAGGCTCATGGCTATCAATTAAGTGAACCTACCATATCTTCAAGTGAATACTTCAGCATGATTAAACGCATGGAAGAACTCGAGGAGAAAGTCATTACTCTTACAAACAAACCTGCTTCCTTACCTCCTGAGAAAGAGGAATTACTTAACAACGCCATGAAACGCATCGATACTCTGGAGCAAGATCTTTCAGCAACACATAAGGTATTAGTTAGTATCCTTTCAAATCTAGACAACATATTAGAGATTTCAGGTTTACGGTATAATAATCTGCATTTTATTGTTTTACTTGCAGTCTCTTGAGCTAGCTCTGGCACGTCAAGCGGAACTTCTAGCATACATCGAGAAGAAGAGGAGGAAGAAGAAGTTCTTGGGGATATTTTGAGTCTATTTTTAATGGAATGTGAGACATCCAAAGATTAAAAATAGGTTTGTCTCGATCAGTGAATCACCTAGAGATCAAGAAGATGCAAATCAGGAAACTAGAAGTCTTGTCTGCTCTTGTGATTATCTGAAAAACAAGCAGCTACAGGACGAAATGAACGATGGATCGATAGTTTGGATTCACAATATTTTGGTCGAGCATTGCTGTAAAAAAACATGTCATTGATCACAAATTGTACATGGTTTGAATGGAATGGACTAATAGGGGTCTAGACTAAAGAAAAGTTTGGCCCTGGGCTATATAAATTAAAGGATTGAAGTTGCATATGTGTAAATATTTTGTACATTATCAATGCAGTTGAACCGCTTATAGAAAATTTCCTATAGTTAGACTTTTTAATAACTTGGTACTCTAAGAAAGAGAGGCAGAACGAGAACAACGAATTGTGTACCTTAACGATGCAACGGAAATTGTTGAATGTAACTCACCACTAAAATAATTGTCCCATGTTGAACTTTGATTCTCTAGGAAACGAAGTTAATACCCCGCTATCTAAATGTTTTTTCTTATGTGTGTTTAATGAAGAGAATTAAAGAAATCACTTTCTCTGTTGAAGAAGGAGAATATGCATAGATTTGGTGACTCACCACTACTAGACTCGTTTTGGTACGATGAGATCGACGAATTTAGAGCTCTGATATAACTTTATCATGATTAAAATCATCGTGAGTGACACCCACGCTAGTTCACCAGGTGGGAGAACCAAAAACTAACCCAACTAAATCCAACACTCCATTTATTTAAACAAGTTCATCATATAAAGTAGTAAAACAATTTCTAAACAACTAAGGATTGAGTCCCCATAAACTCAATCATCGATAGCCAAAACATTTATGTGAAATAAACACTCCTAAGAACTAAAAGTCGTAGTACCATAAGTCTAATGTCTAAAATAAAGGGGATGCAACCTCGAAAGCTTAGAAAAAAAAATCTAATAGTTTCATGTCTGTGTCCAAAAAGATGGACAAGAGAATGTAGAAGAACTCATGGCAGCCTGAAAGAGTAGCTCACCAATGGATTCGAGGTTGAGAGTCCCTTAATTTAGGTCTCAGATCAGCCGCTGGAAGATGTCATCTACTCAACAAGAAAAGAACTGGTGCAGTATCAGTACACAATCCACAGTGTATCGGTAGGATCACACGACCAGTCTAAGATATGAATGTAAGTAATTTACCACAATACAATAACAAAAAACAATACATATATCAACAATTATAAATTCATGTAGACTCCTAGTCAGATATCATGAAACAACAAATACCTAGATATCGATGCATGTCCCACATGATCACAAATGCAAATGTCTGGTCTTCTCATGAAACCATAAACACATATGTGGTCCTCTCATGAAATCCATACCCAATCTCTTAGTCTACCGGTTGTTAAATTATGATATTCTGAATAATGACAAGCTAAATTCGTATCACAAGGAATCAAAGAAGGAACACGAAGATCACCAGCTATAATACTTCCCAAGTTGAAATAACTAGGTAGAAGCTAATAATTGGAAATAGTCATTTTAGGAAAGAACGAAAATCTGGGAATTTGTTTAAGTTAGGAAAAGTTGAATTTTGGTCAACTTCAAAAGGCCATAACTCCTAGCTCAAGATGAGTGAGGTATAGTTCCAGATATGGTTGGAAATCTCTTGGAATGATCTTTCCAACGCCGCCAAGTTTGTGCGATTCTGAGTTTGTATGGGTAAGTTATGCCCTTTGGAAGTTGGGTTGCTGGATTAAGGAAAGTCTAATCCGGATTTTTTAATGGTAGATTTGTCTTTTCCTTACCCAATTAATTTAATTCGTTTTAGTGAATTAATTAAGGGTCAAATCAGAAGGAGATCAGTTTAGTCAATTGGAAAATATGCTAGGGCTTGGAGAACAGAGAAAAGAAGAAAGGAGAAGAGGAACAACAAGAATTTGCCAAGAACGATCGATTTTGGTTGTGGATTCGCTAAGGAATTGGTCTTACAAGGTATGTGAGTCTTTCATAGCGTTGCGTTCGTTCACCCACGCGCCAAGCATGTTTATTTCAGCGAAATTCATCCTAAAAGGGTTTGAAAGTTGATGTTCTTGATAGGTATTCTTAAATTTGAATGTCGTTCTTGAATTGGGTTGAATTGAGGAGTTTCTAAGATCTTTACGTTGAATTTTAGAGTTGTTTTGAGTTAGGTTCTTGAGTACATATACTGGGTATCTGAATATAAAATGAATTTGAGAACAATAGTTGAGTTTAGGCGGATTGGGGCTGGAAAATGAAGAGGCAAAAAGTCGGACAAGGAACAGCTTCCAGGTCCGCGTCACAGACCTGTTCCTTCAGAGTGAAAATTTTCTCTCCGTGTCGCGGAGAGGACGCGGACTCCTCTGTTTCAAAAATTTAATTTCACGAGTAATTATTTAAAACACCTCCGCGTCGCGGACTTGTTCCAAGACGGTGATTTCGTGACTTTTCTCATGTTTACCTATCTAAAATCATTCCTAAACATCAGGAGACTTTTCCTATCACAATCCTTGAATCCATAATTCCATTCAAGGACCAGTTAAGAGTCAAGTCAAGAGCAGTTAAGATTAAAGTCAAGAGAAGTCAAGAGTCAAGTAAGAGAAGTTCATTTCAAGTTTTCATAAGTCTTTTACAAACGTTTTAACCTTGTTTTAAGACTTAAGTTTTGAAGTTGAGTAAAGAGTAAGAACAAAGTTCATTTTCTTTAAAATGATATATGGGAACTAAGTATTCCCAAGAGTAAATGTTTTCACATATAAGCTGAGAGGAAACTGAGATTTCCAAAAGAGTTTTGAACAGCAAAAAGGGAACATTGATTCCAAGAGAGCTTTTAAGCTAAGTTTGAGTAATTATCTCAAACTAGAGAAAAAGTTATTTTAAAAACATGTGAGATAAGTATATTTTGGGAGTAGTATTGAGCACCGATATGGGGACGCGAGTTCATATTAACTCAAGCCCCCATAAACCATGTAGCCATCATGGGCAGAAAAAGGGTCATACTTTTTAGATGATTCCTTAGTGCTTTTCAGCATAGACTAGTGGATCCACTCAGTAGTTCAGGTTCTATACCGATGGCAAGGTATAGGATGGTCCTTGGCAACGTGAGGTAAAACACTGTACCATCACTTAGGGTCATAGTGTTGGTTGTCGGTTAGAGAATCTCCCACATAAGTTATATTACTTTTTATATGAGTAAAGTTAAGTTTGTTATTGTTTTATCTTTAAATGAACTAAGATTGCTTTCAGTTATTTTATAAGATTTATATATATATATCACATATGTTTTATTGCTTTATATTGAGTTAAGTTATTCATGAGTTGAGAAGAGCCAAGGTAAGTGTTTCTTTCATAATCTCTTTCAAGCCTATGTATGTTAGCATTCCAACTCGAATACTCACACATTCAATGTATTGATGCTAGTTGGCATGCATCGTATTATGATGCAGACGTAGGTAACCAGGATCAGCATCTAGCACCGAGTGGATCAGCGATCCCGACGTATTACGCCGAATGGTCCTTCGCAACACATTTTTGGCGACTACAAATACATTTTTAAATTTGTAGTTTAGTATCCAACATTCAATAGTTTTCATTATTGTTCAGTTTTCAAGTTAGAAAGCTGAGAACTAAATTTTGAGACAATTTTCCTTGGCTTTGAAGATTTGAAGATTTCCATTTCTGAGAAATTGGAAGTGGATGTTGAAGATTCTTCATCTTAGACCTTTGTAAAGACAATATTAATCGTACCCAGTTGACGGAAACACAATTTGGTAACGATTTCTATCTTTTTATGATGTCTAGATAAAACCCTAATTCTTGGGGTGTGATTATGTGAGTATGTGTTGATTTAGCTGCTGGGTATTGTTAATTGATATTGTAAATTCTGTTTAAAAGTGATTCCATTCAGTAATTGTGGTTTAATCTAAAGGGTTGCAGTTGTAAATGCAACTCTACCTTCGTGTTTTTGGCTTGCTCGAGAGACAAGTTTTAAAACCAAGATTACTGATTTAATGGTCTGTGGATATTGGGTTGTCATGAGTTCAGCTCGAGAGAGTGAACCCTAAACCATTTTCCACACATTCATCTTAAGAGCGTGAATGGACTAAAACGTAGGCTGTTCTTAATTGTTGCTTATTGGTGTTTGAGAGAAACCAATTTAATTCGGTGTAAATTGTTCGAGAGAAAGTTTATCCCCACTAAAGTCTAGCTTATTCACTGATTTACAGCTATTCACTATTAATTGCAATCACCCATTTGTCTGCCTTAGCCCATAATCCAATCACATCCCAAGAACCCGTTTCCATACTTGTTATTTTCGTGTTATTTGTTGTTGTAGCAAATAGTTGAAACCAAATCCCCTGTTATTTGACGCTTGTGTCACCCCAAACTTGAGCCATGCTTTTATTCGTAAATATTTTTACCTATGATTGACTTGAACATATTCATGCTTTTCTATTGATTCTCAAATACGTACCACTCCCTTGGGACTCGACCCCAACTCACTTAGTTGGGTTATATTACTAACTAATGATCGTTGACGCTTAGTATTGGATGAAGTGTTTTTGAAACATTATTAATCAATTGGCAGATTCTTCTAGAAGCAAGTCAGATTGAAGTAGACTTACTAGCATAAGAACTGGAGGAAGTAAAATTGTAGTTGAACAACATAAAAAAATCTCCTAGTCATAACTCTATCAGATCTAACAGAACTGTTTTCAACAGGAGAAGATCTCCTAATCATAGTTCCAACAGATCAAAAATCTATATCTAACTTCCATTCTCTTGAAGTTTCTGTTAAAATTACTTGTTATACATTGGTTACATATCGTTCAACAGTAGAAAATATTTCTCTGGAAACTGGATATGGAAACCAAAAGTTACTAATCATTAAGGACCAAAAAATACTTGGGTACCTAAAATAAACTAATCTTATTATTTTGCAGGAGCAGTCTAAGAAAACCTATAGAAAGGGGATGTGGGTACTTGACACTGGATGCTCCATACATATGTGCGGAAAGAAAGAAAATTTCAAAACCATAAAAAATATTAATAGAGGATACGCAAGATTTGGAGACAATGCTAAAGGGGAAGTACCCGGAGTTGGGATTGTCACTCTCAATTCATCATGCAATTTAGTCGAAGTGTATTTGGTTAAGGGACTCAAAAACAACCTCCTCAGTATTAGTCAACTATGTGATGCTGGATTTCAAGTTACTTTCAATACAACTAGATGCATCATCAAACATCCTGAGAAAAAGTTCACCCTCATCGGATATCGAGTTAACAATATATATGTTTTGAATAATGTTGATTTTCCCTCTCTTACATGTCTTACTGCAGTCTCAAATAATCCTTGACTATGGCATCAAAAGTTTGGACACGCAAGTATGCACGCCCTCGAGAAACTATCTAGACTTGAACTAGTCATTGGTATACCAAAACTAAAATTTAAGAAAAATCACATTTGTGACACATGCCAATTGGATAAGCAAACTCGTTCATCCTTTAAAGGAAAATATATTGTAAGTACATCTAAACATATTCAACTTCTTCACATGGATTTTTTTGGTCTTACTCGAACTGCCAGCATTGGAGATAAACAATATGCTTTCATAATTGTTGATGACTTCTTGTGGTTTACATGGGTAATCTTTCTCACTCACAAAAATGAAGCTTTTGCTAACTTTGAAGTATTTTGTAGAAAAGTTCAAAGAGAGACATGTTACTTCATTACAACCATCCACAATGATCATGGTGGTGAATTTGAGAATAACGCCTTCGAAGAATTCTGTGCTCAAAATGGTTTCACTCAAAACTTCTCTTCATCGAGATCACCTCAGCAAAATGGAGTGGTAGAAAGGAAAATTTGTTCTTTGCAAGATACAGTAAGAACCATGCTTCTCGATCAAAGTCTCCCTGACCATTATTGGGCAGAAGCCGTAATTATTGCTTGTCACATTTTTAATAGGTGTCTCATCAGGCCTATACTAAAGAAGACTCCTTATGAACTCTAGAGAGGAAAGAAACCAAACATCAGCTACTTTCATCCTTTTGGATGCAAATGCTTCATCCACAATAACGGTAAGAACAATCTTGGTAAATTCAACCCAAGAAGTGACAAAGGTATTTTTCTAGGCTATGCACCTAATAGCAGGGATTTTTGAGTCTTTAATAAAAGAACTTTAAGTGTAAAAAAAATCTGTTGATTTGGTATTTGATGGCACTAATCATAGAGTACAGGAAGCTGAAGCTGGTGACGATGAAATTACTTCATTCAATCCAGCTGAAGATATCTCAAAAGCCACCATTGAAACTAATACTGAAGAGCTAGTTACTGCAGAAGTGGAGTTGACTACTCCAGCTGAAAAATTTAACATTCCCAAGGAATGGAGACACAATGCCAGCTATCCTAAAAACTTTATTCTGGGAAAACCAGATGACAAAATCCAAACGATGTCTTCTCTTAGAAAACAATCTTCTATGGCTCTTAGATCTCAAATGGAACCCAACGAATTAATGAAGCAATGGAAGATAAGTCATGGGTACAAGCAATGAAAGAAGAACTTGATCAATTCGAAAGGAATCAAGTGTGGACTCGTATCGAAATACCTAAGAATTGTTCAGTAATCGGAACCAAATGGGTATTTCGCAACAAATTGAATGAAGATGCAAAAGTTGTCCGAAATAAAGCCAGGTTAGTAGCTCAAGGTTATTCTCAGCAAGAAGGGATTGATTATGATGAAACCTTTGCTCCCGTAGCAAGGTTAGAGTCTATTCAAATTCTTCTAGCTTATTCTTCTTTCAATCGCTTCAAACTTTTTCAAATGGGCGTTAAAAGCGCCTTTTAAACGGTTTTATAAAAGAAGTGTTTGTTAAACAACCTCCCGGTTTTGAAAATCTCTCTTGCCCGAACTATGTTTTTAAATTATCAAAAGCTCTCTACGGTCTAAAGCAAGCTCAAAAAGCTTGGTATGAAAGATTGAGCACTTTTCTTATAAATAATAAATTTTAAAGAGGGAAAACTGATACAACTTTTTTTAGCAAAAAGCTGATTCCTGCATTCTTATTGTTCAAATTTATGTTGATGATATTATTTTTGAAAGCTCTAACCCCTCTCTTTTAGAGAATTTCGCTAATCTTATGAAAGGCGAATTTGAAATGAGTCTCATGGGTGAACTCTCATTTTTTTCGGTCTACAAATTAAGCAGTCAGACAAAGAAATTTTTATAAATCAAGGTAAGTACACAAAAGAGTTGATCAAAAAGTTTGGAATGGAAAATGGTAAGGCCTTTGGAACACCCATGAGCCCCTCCACTTGTCTAGAATATGATATAAGAGGAAAGGTAGTTGATGAAAAATGATATCGTGGAATGATTGGATTCCTACTATATCTCACTGCAAGTCGACCAGACATCATGTACAGAGTCTGCAAATGTGCAAGATTTCAATCTGCCCCAAAAGAGTCCCATCTCAGTGTTGTGAAATGAATCATTCGATATCTCATTGGAACCTCTGATATGGGGTTATGGTATCCTTTTTCTGAGAATTTTGATTTAATTGGATATTCAGATGCTGACTTTGCAGGTGATAAAAATGACAGGAAAAGCACCTGTGGAACATGCCAGTTTTTGGGAAAATCTCTTATTTCCTGGCATAGTAAGAAGTAAACTTTCGTTGCCCTCTCAACTACTGAATCTGAATATTTGATAGTTGGAAGTTGTGGCACTCAATTACTTTGGATGATGCATCAACTCTTGGATTATGATCTATCTTTCGAAGGAGTACCTATTTTTGTGATAATACTAGTGCTATTAGTTTATCTAAATATATTGTACATCATTCCAGGGCTAAACATATAGACATCAAGCATTATTTTATTCGTAATCATGTTGAAAATGGTGATTTTGAGCTTGAATTTGTTGATTCTGAAAATTAGTTAGCCGATAATTTTACAAAACCTCTGCTTGAGGAAATATTTTGTTTCCTTTGAGAATGTCTTGGTATTACTGTGCTTATTAATTAAGTTTACCGGTTTTCCTTTATTAATATTCTTGCATTAATTATTTTCCTTTTTGGTAGCGTCGTTCTGTCCTTCTCTCTTCTCCATAAAACCTCTCTGTTTCCTTCACTCGCACTCGATCCATGGCCACTCTCCAAATAGCCCATGTCTCCCCTTCAGACTCCATTGAAGTTGAATTTCTTTCTTCTGATTATCAGAATTTGTGGTTCACTCATCCTCGTCAATGAAGCATCCTTGTTCGTCAAAAAATAAGGACACCAAGAAGTCCCATCTTATTTTCCCTGAGGCCTTCACTAATGATGACTCGTTGAAATTTTTGGGACTGGAGCACAAGATGGGGTTTGCGTCCTTCTCAAAGCGACCTATTGTGCCTGGTCGAGTGATAAACTTGGAACAACTTGAGGCGTCACACTGCGCTGTAAGTACCTTCTTTTGTGCTCAGAAATTATATATCCCTACTACTCCGTCTTTGTGGGCTTGAATGTTTTGAAGAACCGATTCGCTTATTTTATGCAAATCTTCGGAACTCTATTGACAGTGGTGAGTAGGAAACCCTAGTATTAGGTAACCGTATTATCTTGAATGACTCTTTGTTTAAAGATGTGTTTGGTTTTGTTTTTTCTGGTAATATTCCTTTTATGCATGGAAATCTGTGGCCTGATAAGTTTGAAATTTCTCTGGAATATGCTAAGCTATTTGTTGCTGAAATTGGTTCTGATCTCTCTAATTTTTGTCCTCTATCTCTTGGTTTTGAAAATCGCATTCTCGCCCATATTGTGGCTACCACTTTGGTTCCATGGAAGGGTTCACTAAGCAATATCTCTAATAGAGATGTGTTTGTCCTTTAGTGCCTTCCGAAGAAACTTTGTATAAATTGGGCTATGTGGTTTTGAGAGTATATGCTTGAAAGTGTTGAAGACAATAACTCTTCTACCAGCTTACCCTATGGACTACTCATATCTCATATTATCGTAGACTCTCTTGTGAATCTCTCTAAATAAAAGACTCTGTTAATTGAGGCTTCTTATGACACTCATACATTCTCAAGCATGGGATATATTCTCATCAACGACAAATGGTATAAGAAGGAGTCTGTTCAGTCCATAGCTGATACACCCAGGGCCACTCGAGTCTCAGCCGACTCTGCTGCTTTTCTTCTCAAAGAGGCAAAACACATTAAGGTAAGGTTAGATAGACTGGAATCTCACATGCAGGGTTTGCAGGACACCCTTGGAAGAGTTCTTTAGCTACACAAGGACTCTAGCACTGATGTTGGGAAGCTCTATCTCGAGGTATAAGAACTTAAGAAGGATGACATTCGCTCTGTTAATACGATTCTCAAAGAAGTCAACTCCAAAACTGGAGCCGACTCTGCCAATACCGAGTTGGTTGTGTCTATGCACACATCTTACTCTACTTTTTCTAAGACTGTTGAGCGCTCTCTTAACACCTTCTGTAGGAATGCGCTCAACACCCTGAAGTATTTTTTCGACAATCGTTAAGACTGTGGTTTCCTTCCTCGTTTGCTAAGACAATTGGTTTGTGGAGATATGTCTTCATTTCTTTTGGACTGGAATTTCGGGGTTTCTATTCCCATACTCCTTGCTTGTATATTTGCTTTTTCCTATCTTATTTCTTGTTTTTTTTCTTTCTATTTTCCTTTTTGATTATGTCAAAAGGGAAGAAATCTAGACACAACATACATAGAGGGGGAGCATACAGAAAGGGGGAGCATAC
Organism: Solanum chiquidenum; assembly: GCA_029582725.1. Classification (NCBI taxonomy): domain Eukaryota; kingdom Viridiplantae; phylum Streptophyta; class Magnoliopsida; order Solanales; family Solanaceae; genus Solanum; species Solanum chiquidenum. Next base: position 19,402 of record JAJOOS010003910.1, read on the forward strand.
GAAAGTCAGTCAACCTAAGATACATCGAACATGGAAGTCAAATTAATTAAACTCATATTAGTTATAGTTGTCATTATCAAAAAAGGGGGAGATTGTTAACTTATGATATTTTGAATAATGACAAGCTAAATTCGTATCGCAGGGAATTAAAGAAGGAACAAGAAGATCACCAGCCTCGCCAAAGAAGACTGAGTAACACGAGCCAATCTGCACCAACTAAAGTGATAGATTGACTCACAATCTGCATCAACCATGGAAATAGATTGACTCAATCAATCTAAAAGATGACTCAATCAATCATCAATTGAAGAAGGAAAACAGTATCAGGGAATCAATCAGGACAACAAGCAAATCAACCTAATAATTGAAGATGACAACTGTAGGATCAAGATAACAAGCTGATCAAAGAAGACCAACAAAGAATCTGCATCAGATTCTGTTTCAAGGCAGACGAAATAAAAAGAAGATCAAATCAAGGATTCAAGATTTTCAATCAAGGAAACATTACAAGTCCTTGATTGAAGGAAACTCTCTTGGGTTTTCCTATTAGAGCTAAAAGCCACCTCACTACTCAACATATAAAAGAAGACTTAGACTAACAATTGAAGATGCACAACTTCACTTGAGCTTATATTGCAATCTTCTTTTATCTTCCATAAAGCTTTGTAATCACGTGAGTGAAACAATTGAAAATAAAAGAGAAAGAAAGATTCTGAGTGTAGGTTTACAAGTAGAGGTAGTGTCAAGAAAGAACATCTTATTTGCAGATCAGACAGGATCAAATCACATAAATTTTGTACAACCGAAGTTCACTTCAAAGCTCTAAAGGAAACCCTTGAAACCTAAGGGGATTGGACGTAGGCACCACATCGGTGGTCCGAACTAGTATAAAAACTCTCTGTGTTATTTACTTACTACATTCACTATCACGTATATCTGTTTTACTAACGTGCAGGTGAGTCGACTGACCAATATAGGAAGCCAACTGGAGGAAATTTTTAATTCACCCCCCTCTTCACTTTCACTGGTGTGGTACCTGAGTCATCCATAGTTAGTGTACCTGTGTGGTACTCAAGCTAACCAAAGTTGGTATCATATCGGATGTGGTATCCGAGCCAACCAACAATCACAAACAATCATACACAATGAACAATACCACTTGAAAAACCATAAGTCACAATAACAGGTCCATTGCACGAGATTATCAATATGATGTCACATATGTCTCCCTATTTATTCCTCTAACATTCATTCCACAAATGATACTTCAAAGCAGTAAACATCCATACATACAAAAATTGGAAACATACAACGATCACCTATGTCAAATCAGGCCTATTAGAAACTCTAAAGAATCCAAGTTTTCCCCTTTCGACGTGTCTTGACATTTTCTTAGCCTAGAATAATAAATAAATGTAATAGTCAATCAAAAAGGCCTATTAATTACCTCAGATTATAACCAAATCCTAGCCCTGGCTCATTCATGATCATCCTCCCCAACTTAGAGCCTTTTCCATCATGAAATTATGTCAAAAGCCTCTCCCAAGAATAATATCTTGATTCTAAGGCTTAAGGATCAAATTACAAATTGGGGAGTAACAAACTTACCTTTATCGATGAATTTCATGAAAAATTGGGTAGAATCTGCCCTAAATCACACCAAAATTAAGAGGTTTTGGGGATGTTTATGCATAAAATCACGTTTTCGCCGCTTTAACGCCTTCCGCGATAAAGGAATAGGCAAAATCACCACAACTTTAGAAATTTGTGAAAAGCGCCTTTTTTCACAACACAACATCTTCCCTTGACGTCTCGACCTATCCCTTTCACGCCAAGATCAATTTCAGGAGTTCTACTTTGAGCCCTATAAATTTCTTAATGTCTTTCCTACAAGAATACATCAACTAAGCCTAGACATTATACCACACTCATTTTCAGATGACATTAGACTGTGTTTAGCTCAGATTCCTTCTAAGGTTGGCCTTGCCTAAAAAAATTAAATTACTACCCGAAAAACTTTCTGGCGCAAAATTATATCTAGCACACTATAATTTTTCTTAAGTTTGGCACCTTCGAAATAGGACATGTCAATAGTGGCATATAAAATGAATGAGCTTTTTTTTTTTATTGTGCATTGTAACACCTAGGAAATTAAAAGGTTGGATTAGAAGGAAAAAGTTCAGTTTAGACACTAAAGTAGTGAACCACGAGTCCAATATAAAGACTATAGAAAGGAAGTCGTAGGATCATGGTTGAGTTTTGAAATTTTCAAGTCTCAGTAAATTGACCTACTAGCGAACATGACGGATCATTGTTTGGATTACGGGTCGTAGATGGGTTCCATAGGAGTGTTCCAGGATTAGTGTGATTTTGGGCTTGAACTTGGGTTCTACGAGCTGTAGAAATGTTGACGGGTTGTAGGAAGGTCTCTTAGAAGTTGGATAGATTTTAGGCCCCAATAAGTGGCTATATGGTTGACCATTATAGACCGTAGAAACTTCTATGGATCGTAGGTTCAACCCGTAGGTCACTCAAATAATTATTTCTTAAGTGTATTTCGGTCTTTTCTTATGCATTTAATACTCGTACTATGTCGTTTTGACCCTACTTCTAAGTCCTATAACTACGTACCTTTCAATTCCTTAAACTACCCAAACCCTCTCATTCTCTCAAATCCTAATTTCCATCAAAGTTCATCCTCTCCAACTCTCTTTCTCAAGCTCAAGGAAGAAAAGCTAGGGTTTCAAGTTCCAATTCTTCAATTTGTTTGCATTTTAGGGCTTTGATTATCAAGGTATGTGGGAATTCACCAATGAATTTCATTCATCCATTGGGTCCTAAAAGAATCTCAATCTCCAAAGTCAATTTCACCTAATTTGATTAGGGTTTCATGCAATCTCCATGGGTCTTATTTGATTATGATTCAATTGTTCAATTTCAATCTTATTAGGCATGATTTAATTAAGCTATGTGATTTCCAATAGATTTCATATATACTCATACTTCTTACTCGATTATGATGAGTAATTTATGAAGAAAGCTTATGAACTTTTGTACTATGATTTAGGAAAGCTATGCATGTTTTATGAAAATGATATTTATGAACTAAGGATGCTTTTGAGATAAGTAGAAATGAAACTGTGAAAGGTTTTCTCACATATTATGAAATTATAGTTGTGAAAGATTTTTTCATACATATATGAATCATGATTATTAGGAGCTACTCTGTGATCGACTAATGATTGGATTGGTTGTTTAATTGTGTCTTTTCAAGTATGATAATATGGAAATGATTATGACTAATTCCATTGAGATTTTACTTAGCATCTTTTTGTGTCAAACTACGTGCCCTATTAGGATTGTCTTAAATGACCTAGCTAGTGGATCCACAAATAGAATATGAATGAATGTTACAGATACTACCTTGGCAAGTAGAATCCCTTTTTTGATTTTAGGGTTGCATCGGATTCCATGTTATAGCTCGCATGGTCTTAGTGTCGGTTAATGGTAATTATCCCACAAAACAAACTATGTTACCTTCAAAGGTTTTACGAAAGTTTTCATTATGTTTTAAGAATTCATTGACCTCGTCTATGACTTACAATTCTTTAAAAGTTTTTACTCAAGTTTTAGCTTGGTCATGCATATCATGTCTAATTCCTCATATCATCATGTTTATGTCTTTTATGTATTTCCCCATACTTAACATATTCCATGTACTAATACATACTTGTATCAATATTGTTTAATAATATAGGATCCGATGCTTCTTCTTTCGCTCGTGGCTAGCTTGGGTTGCTACTTTACTATTGGGCTAGTGAGTCCTCATACATTTGAGGGGAAGGTCATGAGGACTTTTATTACTTTTGTCGTTTTTCTTTGAGACTTTGTATGTGGTGTATGGGTTACGTCCCAACTACTCTTATGTTGGTTTAGAATGGCTTGTCAAGACATAGTTATGATTTTGCCTTTATGTTCGAAACTTTCTTTTATAATATGCGACAATTTTTACCTATTCTCTCTATCTTTTGTTGAAATACCTTATGCATTATGTATGTCAAATCGCTTGTGTAGGGGCTCTCGTGGTCTTATACGTCATGTCACACCTAGGATATACTTTGGGTCGTGACACATGTCCTTGAATAAATGTGAGGTTTGATTTTTCGAAATATATGAATTAATTGATTAGTTTGACCTCTATTTATCATACTTCTTTTTTTATCGAAGCAACTGAGGGATTTCCATCAACTCTTGTGTGTGCAGGCATTTTGGTAGGTTTCTCTTTACAATTAAGAAATATTGCTTCTTTGGTTTATAATCTAAAGAAGAAGAAGTCACATAGAAGAAAGACCTACGTTAGTTTATCATTAATGATTTTTAAAATACATTTAATTGTTTCCTTGTTGGGTCATATATTTTGTACTATCATTTTGAAGCAGCACTTTTGTTGCAACTATTACGCATGTACTCTTCTTAATGATTTGTAAAATAAATTTAATTGCTTTATGCTCTCTCTCTTCTATTTGAAATAACCTCCTATTTTTGGAATATTCCTGGGGCAAGAAGGTTTCTGACTTGTAAACCACTAGCTACGCACTCATTGCTTCCTAGTAGCTCTATTACTTGGTAAGTAAACACCTTTTTTTTAATGTACGTAATTAAGATGCCAAAAGAACTACTTGGTCGATAACCTTAAGTAGTTACAAGGGGAATGAAGAAAAAGCAGCTATGCTAGTTTATCATTAATGGATTTTGAAAAAACAATTAATTGTTGCCTTGTTGGGGAACATATTTTATATTATCATTTTGATGCTGCATTTTTTGTGCAATTATTCTGCTAATATTCTTCACAAATTATCATTTCAACATGGAGAAAATTGAAATTTGCAATCTCAGTTAAGTTGAGGTTCAACTTCAAGGAAGTATGAATTGGTTGTTAGGTCTATGTTTATTTTATCTTTTATAACTCATGACAAATACATGGTAACCCTATAATATAAAGTGAAACACAGTGTTTTGACACTTCTTAACAATAAGAAAAAATATCAATATATCAAAATATCAAAAATGTACAAACAGACTTGAATGATCCATCTCTCACACGTTTCCTATTATATATAGTGACACACTAGCAATTAAAGGTGTGAAACTCCTAGAGTTGATGCAAACATGGTTGATTCTGCATCAACCATATATGATGTATATTTTCTTTCTTCAATCACTAATCTCATCTAGCACATTTTATGTATAAAAATGTTAATAAAGCAACACACATTTTATCAGAGTTAATATTTAGGACTTCATTCTTTGACTTAATTTTATGATTTTTTATTTTTTTTTATTGTGCCTGTTATGAATTCTGATAACGAGTCGGGCCAAGACACAACTGAAGACGTTCTTGGGCCTGAGACCATGCTAAGGAGAAGTACACGAACCAGAAAGCCCAATACAAGAGTAACAGATCTTGTCTAGAAGAGACCTAATACGTGAGTAGCCTAGAAAGGAATGAAATCGTTATATATAGCGGAGAATATTCTAGGAATGAGTAGGCAGTGAATTATTAGTATTTGTCTTCCCTCCCTTCTTCCTTCTTCCCTAAGTTTCCTCATCTTCTTCTTTACGTCATTACAGTCGTTCTTATTCTCCTTTGCTAAAACTTCTTAGTTTGTAATAGTGTTTTGAATATTCAATCAGGGAACTCTTTCCAGTTGTTATAATATTACATTATTACGTTGTTACATTGGTGCTTTCATTCAGCGCACTCCCATGGGTGACTCACGACTCAAATTTGTTGAATCTTCTGTTTCCCAAAAGGATTTTTCTGATCTCGCTACGAAAGTTGCGAATCTCTGTTTTGCGTTTGATAACAAGTAGAAATTGATGCAGGATTTCATTACTAATGCATCTGTGCATTCGGTAGCAGTGGAACCCGTCTGTCCTCGCCCTATAGAGGTGTGTTTGACACAAGGAGCTGCTCCGGTGATGGCTACGACTATGCGCCACAAACTGGCTGCGATTGAGCTTTCTCGTTTCAGTGGAAAGAATCCTGAGGCTTGGGTGTTTCAAGCGGAAAGGTATTTTGAATTTTATGCTATTTCCCCTGCACATCAGCTTTTGTTAGCTTCATTTTATCTTGATGGTGAGGTCCTCGAATGGTATCACTGGCGTTTTCGCAATAAACAACTAGTTGATTGGGCATATTTTTCTGAGAAACTCTGTCAGTGTTTTCGTAAACAGACCTTGGAGGGACCTAAGGGTCGTCTTGCGAAGCTCAGACAACACTCCACAGTGGCTGAGTTTCAATCTCGTTTTGAGGCTCTTGCTAATGAGATTAAAGACATCTCTGAGTCCTGGTTAGTCCATATCTTTGTCTCGGGACTCCGGTTAGATATTAAGATTGTTATCTTTCTCCATAAACCAAATACCTTAGCAGATGCAACTGATTTGGCCCATTTGCATGAACAACGACTTGAGTTGGGAAAAGGGTCTACCCGACCCGCCTTCTCTAGGTGACAACCCCCTCTTTTGCCCACGCCTAATACAGTGGTACACCCAAGTTCATCTTCTCTATGCCGAAAATTCCTCTCAAACACCTCTCGCCTTCTGATTTGCAACTTCGGCTAGAAAAGGGACTCTACTACAATTGTGATGAGAAATTTACCCCTGGTCACAAGTGTAAGACCATTCCCTAGCTGCTATTGCTTGATGATTCACCCTCACCTGTTGACCTGCCTGATACTTTTACTTCTGATGACATCCTCACTGAGGAGAATCAGTGCTTGGAGGTCTAGTCTCATTCCGTAATTTCCTACCATGCCCTAGCAGGTGGACACTCGCCTATATATATCCGTTTTACTGGCCATGTTCATGGCTCCCCAGTACAAGTGATGGTGGATAATGGCAGTACCCATAATTTTGTGCAAAGCCGAATGGCTGAATTTCTTAATTTAACTGTTACTCCTACTTCAATCTTTTCAATAGTGGTTGGAAGTGGGCAAGGATTAAGATGTAATGGAGTTGTTCGAGGCATTACAGTCACAGTTCAGGGGTATGATTTCACAATGGACTTGTATGTTCTTTCATTACATGGGTCTGATATCGTCTTTGGAATTAGCTGGTTGCTAACCCTGGGCCCTGTTGTGATAAATTACGCTACTCGGGTCATGGAATTCACATTGAAGGAAAAACATATTAGATTGGTTGGAGATAATCCAATTGATGCCCAACCTGTTCAATTACAGAGTCTTCGTAGTTTATTTGGTATGGATGTTGTGTCTTCCTACTTTTGCTTGATGTTGGTTGCTACTAGCCCTCCCCAACCACAAGATGGACCTCCTGATTTGTCATGCCTGGTCAATGATTACTCAGATATATTTCAACAACCACAAGGGTTGCCTCTTGTTCGACCTCAGGATCACTCCATTCATTTGTCTCCAAGATGTAGGCCAGTCAATGTACGTCCATATCGTTTATCCATATTTTCAGAAACAAGTCATGGAATAATTAGTGGTAGAAATGTTGGCTAGCGAGGTTATCCGTCCTGGTACTAGTCCTTTTTCTTCGCCTGTATTGCTAGTTTGGAAGAAGGATGGTAACTGGCATTTTTGCATCGATTATCGTGTTATTAATGCCATTACTATACATGATCGATTTCCAATCCCCACTGTTGATGAATTGTTCAATGAATTACATGGATCTCAATATTTTTCTCGAATATCCAGCTATCACCAGATTCGTGTACGCCTTGAAGATGTTCCAAAAATTGCTTTTCGCACTCATGAGGGTCACTATGAGCTTTTGGTCATTCCTTTTGGTTTGTCCAATGCCCCATCACCTTCCAGGCAACCATGAATGCAATATTCAAGTTGTATCTCAGGCGTTTTGTACTTGTTTTCTTTGACGACATATTGGTTTACAATCCAACATGGGCACTTTATTTGGAACATTTGGCCTTGGTTCTTCAACTATTACGTGATCACCACTTGGTTGGCAAGTGCCCTAAATGTTCTTTTGGGCAGCAATAGATCGACTATTTGGGTCATGTGATATCTGGGTGTGGGATAGCCGTTGATCCTTTCAAAATTGATGCCATTCAACAGTGGACAGTTCCACACAATGCTAAAACTGTTCGCAATTTTTTAGGCCTAGCAGGGTATTATCATCGATTTATTTGGCATTATGCTACCATAGCTAGCCCACTTACTGATTTGCTCCGCCATGAGCCCTTTGTGTGGATAGATTTGACCCAAAAGGCTTTTGATATGTTGAAACGCCTCCTCAGTAGCACACCTATTTTGGCATTGCCAAATTTTACTCAAGATTTTACATTGGAAACTGATGCGTCGGGTGTAGGAATTGGAGTTGTGTTGTCTCAAGGTGGTCACCCCATTGCATATTATAGTAAAAAATTGAGTCCCCGTATGTAGAAAACCCCCACTTATCACCGCAAGATGTTTTTCATTACTCTGTCTGTTGCCAAGTGGAGGCAATATTTGTTGGGTCGTCGTTTGACAATTATTACTGACCAGCAGTCCCTTAAGAACCTCACAGAGCAGCTTATTCAAATGCCCGAGCAAAAAAAGTGGTTGGGTAAGCTTGTGGGCTATGACTTTAAGATTATTTATTGGCCGAGGAAGCAGAATCAAGCCGCGGACACCTTGTCAGGCCCTCCAGATGCTTTTTTAATGCCATCACTGTTCGGACATATTCTTGGGTTGATGAACTACGTGCAACTAGAAAAACTCACCATGAATTATTAGAGATACGACATGGAACCCAAAATAATCTTGAGGAGTTCAATGATTATATCTTCTGAGAAGGTCTCTTATCTTTTAGGGGGCGTTTGATTATTCCCAGTGAGTCTGGCATACGCAATCAGTTGATTGATGAATTTCATTCATCACCAAAAGAGGGACACGCTGGGTTTGCTCGCACCCTTCATAGAGTGTCTTCAATTTTTTATTGGAAGAATATACGCAAAGATATCAAGAACTTTGCAGCTATCAGTCAAACTTGCCAACAGATGAAGGATAATCACCATGCTCCGGCTGAACTTTTTGTAATGACCTGATTTCCGTCATTATGGAATAGCCAATGGGGAAAGAATTAGGGCCAGAAAATATTTTCGTAATAACTTGAGATTTCCTAACCTAGTCCAAATTTGGATGAAATCAAAGTCAGTGAGGTCTAGGGAAATATGGTAACAATTGGGTGACTTATTTATGATTTTTATTACATGAGTAGTTAGATAACTCGTTAAAGAACTCGTACAATTTTACGAAATTGAATTTCGGTGAGTAGAACTCCCGGAATCGATCATAGCATAAAGGATATTTTCTGATCATCATTGGTTAAATGTGTGTTGTAAAATGGGGGTCTTGGAATTCTTTAAATAGCTCACTGATTTCGTGCAAGCCGCTTGAGCGGGATTGGTGTCTCTCTGGCAGGGCCGCTATGACGGGTTCGACTCGACTTAAAGTCGTAAATAAACTCTTAAACGACCTTATTTGGCACTTTTCAATTTTTAGAGCTAAGGAACGAATCCCAGGCGACTCCTACTCATTTTTCACCATACTTGAGGCTAAAGGTAAGTTTTCACTCCCCAAATCCATTCTTTGATCCGTAGAACATAATAGAATAGGTGAATGTTGATGGGGGAAGGTTTTGTTATAGATTCTATGGTGGAAACAACCCTAATTTGGATAATTGATATCATGGGTTGATCTAGGGTTCATAGAATTGTTAGTAATTCAAGTAATTAGTGATTGTTTAGTGATTTCCGTGTTACTACGATTGTTTGTAGACCAAGAACAAGCGAAACAAATTCGGAAAGGGAAGGATGAAGTTTCTTAGGGGTTCAATCTTATTTCGAGGTAGGTGATGGTTGTGATTCTATGATTGTGTGATGTATGTTTCTTGCTTCATTATGATACATGTATGTATATGAATGTTGCATTATTGATCATACTTGTTGTAAATGAGATAGATGAATGATGGTTACCATAAAATCATGACTTACATGTATGATCTTGAGGATATACTTGTGATTGTAATTGTGGTGTGTTGAATGGATCGGTTGCCACGTTCAGGCATAACTAACTTGGATCGGTTGCCACGTTCCGGCATAACCAACTTGAATCGGTTGCCACGATTTGGCATAATTATGGGATCAGTTGCCACGTTCCGGCATAATCATTGGATCGGGTACCATGTTCCAGTATGCTAACTATTTGGGTATGAGTTCCATGAGAGGACTGTTGAATTAGGTTCCGTGAGAGGACAATTGAATTGAGTTGTGTATCTACTTGTGATGAGTTCGTTCATATCTAATGACGATTGATATTGGAAGATGGTATGTTGCTCTAAATTGATATAACTGTGATATGTGAGAATCGTGAAGTTTTTAGTTGTTCGTATATGTTGATGATATTGTATATGTTAGATATGTGCATGTGATTATATTGTTGTATTGACTAATGTATGTTACACTTATTGGGATAGCCGCGTGATCCTACCAATACACTGTGGTTGTGTACTGATACTGCACTTGCTTGTTCTTTGTTGAGTACATGGCATCTTCAGGCGGCTACTGATAAACCTCAGCTAGGTGACTATTGAGAATGACCAGATTCAAGGGTGAGCCTTTTCTTTCGGGCTTCCATGGATCTTTCTTGTTTAAGTCAACTCTGTTCGAACACAGACTATTTGTTTAAGGTGTTTGTTTAGTTTCGAGGTTGTACCCCTTGTTCTTAGACTTGTCGTTAGTAGCATTTTGGTACATTGACTTTCAGGTTCTAGGGGTTGAATTTTTGCATTAGTTTGGTTAGTTAGTTATTTGTTAAAACCTTGGAGTTTATGCGGACTCCATTTTTATAGTCATTTAAACCTGTTTCTGAATCTTTAAATGCCATAGTTTTCATAAAAATAAATTGTTTGGGTTGTAGTAATGATTCTCCCATATGAGGTTTTGTGTGGGTGGCAATCACGACGGTTTAGGTCGTGACAAAGTTGGTATCAGAGCCCTCGATTCGTTGATCTCATGGTACCAAAACAAGTTTAGTAGAGTCCTTCAAAACAATACGATGACGTTTGTACTTTTCTTCGAGAGGCAATAGGACTTTAGGAAAAACTCACTTCTTTCTACTCCTTTGTGTTGTGACTTGAATCCAATTGGTATTTGGGTGATACAAATTCGTATATTTCCTCCTTCACTCTATGGTCCGAACTAGAGCAACAAAAGTGGTAACACCATCACTAGCAAAAGGGGGTGTATAGATTACTGACAGTTGAATAGGATTACCATTCAGAACAAGTATCTATTTCCTCAGATAGAAGACCTTTTTGACCAATTGCAAGGTGCATCAGTTTTTTCTAAGATTGATTTAAGGTTTGGTTACCATCAGTTAATGATTGAGGTGGTTAAGAGTTGGGTTCGACCAAGTTCTGTGATTGAAATTAGCAGTTTTGTGGGGATCGCTAGATACTATTGTCACTTGTGGTATGATTTGAGTCCAATTGGTATCTCCTGATTCTAATTAGTATCTCAACGAAGTGAACTAGACGCCATAGTCCCGACTGAAGGGGTACAAGAAAGTTAGTTGGAAATGAGAAGGTTCCAATAGGTATCTGTCATTAGGGGTCGTATAAGGCATAGATTATCAATAAAGGTCGTCTATGGAACGAACTAATTAAGGAATTTGGACTTGTCTGCAAGTTGTAACTGCTTGAGTATCGTGAAACTTGTTGTGAAAAGAAAGTCATCACGGTATTAGGTGCAAGAGTCTAGATAAATTACGATGTGGTTCGTAAGCGAGAAATATGGACGTGTGTTGCGACAAATTGATAACTGTGTGAGAGTCTGGGTGTATACTGGGATATGTGTGTGGTAGTGTTGAAACGACGTAAAGGAATTTTAGAGCATGTATTGTTGGGTTGACTCGGGGTAGGCAATAATTATCCTAGCTAAGGGGATTGAGTGCTCTAAAAATGCATGTGTTATAGCTGGGAACCGTTAGGGGAAATTGGGAAAGAAAAGAAACCCAGGCAGGGATTTTGTTTCCGTTATGGCCGCTGGGGCGGGATTTTCCCACCAAGGCGAGACCGACAGTGCGAGATTTCTTCCACAAGAGCGGGACAGGGCGAGATTGAATCACAACCCAATCTCCCATATTTTCCCCTAGTCCCAATTATGGACCCCGAATAGTACCCAAACTAACCCTCGCGATCTAATTTAGTGTTCATCAATCGAATTTAAGTTATAAGGTGTGTTAAAATTGTGGTGAACCTGGGCATATGAGGAGGAAATTAGTGAGGCCGGGGAAATGGTAATGTAGGTAGAGGAGTAGTGCAGCCAGACGAGGAGGTTGCCCGTCAAAAAGACAGGGCTCAGCTTTATGTTTTCTAGGTAAGACCGAGTTTAAGGGTGTGATGTAGTGGTCACAAGAGCTACTCTTATCTGTGCCCAGATAGCAATTGTTTTATTTGATCCTAGTTCTACTTATTCGTATGTGTCAGTTCAATTGCCTTGGGATATGATGTGGTTTGTGTTATAGTTGATGCCCCCATCCATGTTTCTACCCCTGTTGAAGGGTCAGTCATAGTCACCCTTGTATATCGTGTTGTCCTGTTGTGTTTATGGATTTTCAAATTTGGGTTGATTTGGTTATGCTGGATAGATTGACTTGATATAATCTTAGTCATGACTTGATTGTTCCCCCTACTATATCGGGCTTACTTGTAATACTAAGTCGATAACTCTAGAGATCCCTGGTAGGGAAAGATTAGAGTGGGAAGGTTATACAAGCCTAAGCTAGCTAAGATCATATCCTCCATTCAGGCTAGGAAACTGGTGGGGCAGGGTTGTTTGGCTTATTTGGATCATGTTTGGGATGTTGAGGTTGAGTATCCCTCTATTGAGTCTGATCCTGTTGTGTCTGAGTTTAAGAAAGTGTTTCCTATGGATTTGCCTAGTATGCCTTCGGATAGAGATGTAGATTTCTGCATTGACTTGGAAACTAACACTTGCCCCATTTTCCATCCCTCCGTATCGTATGGCTCCAGCAGAACTAAGAGAGCTTAAGGCTCAAAACCAAGAGCTTATTGATAAAGGTTCCATCTGTCCTAGTGTTTCCCCGTGGGGTACTCATGTCTTGTTTGTTAAGAAGAAGGAGGGTAGTATGAGGACTGGTGAATTTATCTTAAGCCATAATGGAGTGTATTGATACCAGAATGACAAGCTTATGGATAAGGAAGGTCCCAATGAGTATACTTGGGTGAAAGAAATTGAAGTATTTTAGTAAGAAAGTGAGTATAAATTGGGTTAGTCCTCTGAAATTTGATGAGTATACCTGAGTTTGAGGTGTCGTGTTGATGAAAGTTTGGCTTCGTAGTGATAGTTAAGGTTGAGTGAGCGTAATGGTAATAAGAGTTCGTGATGCAACTATATAATAAAATTGTTAATTAAGTGAATTTTTGTATAGTAATTACGACTTGCGAGTATCTAAGGTTATAGTTTTCTAATATTTGGTGAGTGACGTGGTTGTATGGAAAGTTTGAAGAAATGATGGGACACCATTTGAATAGAAATTAAAGAGCTAGAGTCATAATGAAGAAAAATAATGAGATGTAGTACAACCTTTAGAGAGAGGCTAGAACAAAAAAATATTTTAATTTGGTTGCGAAGGCGAAAGAGATATCTTTAGTGGGGTAGATAATTGGGTTCAGAGACACATGATTTCATTGTTTTGATGTGGCTATGGTAATAGTGTCATGGGTCCATCAGATGGGTCAAAAACTATCAAAAAAGACTTGAGAAAGGAGTGTGCGGACATTAGCTTGAGTGTGATGACAAGTGCTTGGTTTTGTTTTGAGTCTAGTAATGAGTATGATAGAAATTTTAGCGAAATATATGGTAAGATCGATGGAGATGCGATCAATGATAAACGGAGATCCATGAATTCATAAAAAACTTCAAAGTACAAGCTAATGTTGATAGAGAAAGGGATTGTGTAAGATGGTGGAAATTACAATTTAGATTTTTCATTGTGAGTCTACATTCGTGGTGATGTATTTTGTCAAGGTATGAATTGGCAAGGTGAAAAATGATCAATTGTATCTGTATTGAGCATTTGAAAGGACTTACACTTGGGTTGAGTCGTAAGTTTACTACTATTGATTGTTAGAGTACCTAAGAAAGGTTTCATTTAAAAGTGTTGGTTTATAATAAGGTAAATGGTCGGAGTATTTATTATGGTTGTTAGTATTGTGAGTATGATTCACTAACTATGCTCTCGTGTGTTTTCACTTTTGTGGGTGGATCCCTAGTGGTGGATTAGGGGTACCAAATCCTGTGATGTTCTCTTGGTTGAGTGGGAAGATTTGGTTATTTCGAATGCATAATTGGTGTTGTCTTGGAGTTGTGAAAGTATTTTAGTGTGTCTACATGTACCACCTTGCTTATGAGAATTTATAGAAGAGCTATCATGCGTATTTGTGGATATCTGGCAATCTTAATTTTCATCTAGTCGTCGAGGTCATGTACCGATTATGTGTGGTTGAATGTGGGGATCATTGAATTCAATTCTACTGTTCTTAAGAGGTAATCTATATTTACTAATTCTAGCATTTCGATAATGTTGTGGGAGGGTTTGTATGCTTGGGAATATCCCTCGATGAGTATTTGATGTCTAAAGATTAAATTTTTATAACTTAAACTCATGTGAAATTGGGTTGTGAGATGGAGATACTGATAAGAACTACGATTGTTTGAGTATTATGATTGTGTGTTGGTTGGTTCAGGTTCACCTCTAATTGTGTCGAGTTTTGATTTAGGATTTTATCATGTTTGTGTGAGAAAGGATTCGTCCTGATGTTTGTGTTAAGATCCTTAATAACATGTAAGGGGGGGATGTGTAGGTATTCAATTGGTTGGTTTGAGGTTGGAGATGTGAAACCCTTAGGGGGTAATGAGAAATGGTAAGAAGGGCATGCGATACAAGTATCCCCAGTAATTCGACGATTTAGATACTACTCTACCCTTACTTTAGCCAGTCTTTCCTAGTTGATCACTCGGGGATGAGTGATGGGTAAATTGGTATCTATTGTAACGACCTAATTTTCGTCGTTATGGAAAAGCCAATGGGGAAAGAATTGGTGCCAAAAAACTTTTTCGTAGTAACTTGAGATTCCTAGCCTAGTCCAGATTTGGACGAAATCGAAGTCAGTGAGGTCTAGGGAAATCTGGTAACAACCGGGTGACTTATTTATGATTTTTATTACATGAGTAGTTAGTTAACTCGTTAAAGAACCCGTATGATTTACGGAATTGAATTCAGGCGAGTAGAACTCCCGAAATTGATCTTAGCGTAAAGGGTATTTTCTGATCGTCGTTGGTTAGAGGTGTGTTGTGAAATAGGGGTCTTGGAATTCTTTTAATAGCTCATTGGTTCCATGCAAGCCGCTTTAGCGGGATTGGTGTCGCTCAGGCGGGGCCGCTGCAGCGGGGTGAGGGCCGCTGTGGTGGGTTCAACGTGACCTAAAGTCGTAAATAAACTCTTAAACGACCTTATTTGGCACTTTTTTATTTTTAGAGCTAAGGAATGAACCCCATGCAACTCCTACTCGTTTTTCACCATTTTTAAGGCTAAAGGAAGCTTTTCACTCCTTGAATCCATTTTTTGATCCGTAGAACGTAATAGAATGGGTGAATGTTGATGGGGGAAGGTTTTGTTATAGATTGTATGGTGGAAACAACCCCAATTTGGATAATTGGGATTATGGATTTGATCTAGGGTTCATAGAATTGTTAGTAATTCGGATAATTAGTGATTGTTTATTGATTCTTGTGGTATTATGATTGTTTGTAGACCAAGACCAAGCGGAACGAATTCGGAAAGGTAAGGATCAAGTTTCTTAGGGTTTCAAGCTTGTTTTGAGGTAGGTGATGGTTGTGATTCTATGATTGTGTGATGTATGTTTATTTTTGCTTCATTATGATACATGTATGTATATGAATGTTGCATTATTGATCACACTTGTTGTAAATGAGATAGATGAATGATGGTTACCATGAAATCATGAGTTAAATGTATGATCTTGAGGAAATACTTGTGATTGTGATTGTGGCGTGTGGAATGGATCGGTTGCCACGTTCCGGCATAACTAACTTAGATCGGTTTCCACGTTCCGGCATAATTATGGGATCGGTTGCCACATTCCGACATAATCATTGGATTGGGTACCACGTTTTAGTATGCTAACTGTTTGGGTGTGGGTTCCATGAGAGTACTATTGAATTGAGTTCCGTGAGAGGACCATTGAATTGTGTTGTGTATCTACTTATGATGAGTTCGTTCATATCTAATGACGATTGATATTGGAAGACGGTATGTTGCTCTAAATTGATATAACTATGATATGTGAGAATCGTGAATTTATTCATTGTTCATATATGTTGATGATATTGTATATATTCGATATGTGCATGTGATTATATTGTTGCATTGACTAATGTATGTTACACTTACTGGGATAGCCGCGTTATCCTACTAGTACACTATAGTTGTGTACTGATACTGCACTTGCTTGTTATTTGTTGAGTACAAGGCATCTTGAGGCGGCTATTGATAGACCTCAATTACTAAGTGACTATTGAGCATGACCAGATTTAAGGGTGAGTCATTTCTTTTGGACTGTCATGGATCTTTCTTGTTTAAGTCCACTATGTTCGGACTCAGACTATTTGTCTAAGGTGTTTGTTTAGTTTCGGGGTTGTACCCTTTGTTCTTAGACTTGTCGTTAGTAGAGTTTTGGTATATTGACTTTCAGTTTCTAGGGGTTGAATTTCCGCATTAGTTTGGTTAGTTAATTGTTAAAACCTTGGAGTTTATGGGGACTCCATTTTTATATTCATTTAAACCTGCTTCTGTATCTTTAAATGCCTTAGTTTTCATAAAATTTGTTTGTTTGGGTTGTAGTAATGGTTCTCCCACCGGAGGGTTTGTGTGGGTGCCAATCACAACGGTCTGGGTCGTGACATTTTTGCAGCCGTTGCCTATTCCTGGAATGGTCTTTGAGGAGATTGCGATGGATTTCATCACTTGTTTACCGAGCTCAAAAGGTATGAGTACAATTATGATTGTTATTGATCGATTTTCCAAGTATGGGCATTTTATTCCTTTACCGGCTTCTTTCAATGCTCAATATGTTGCAGTGGCCTTCATTTCTAATGTTATTAAACTTCACGGCCCACCAAGAGTCATTGTTACTGATAGGGACCCGGGGTTCCTTTAATCCTTTTGGAAGGAAATTCATAAGTTGCAAGGTACTACTTTTGCTATGAGTACAGCCTACCACCCGCAAACGGATGGGCAATCAGAGGCTTTGAATAAGTGTATTGAGCAGTACTTGCATTGTTTTATTGCTGATAATCCACATGATTGGAGGCCGTTAATCCCTTGGGCAGAATATTGGTATAACACTACTCTCCAAACTTCACCTGGCCTAACTCTCTTCCAGGTTTTATATGGACGACAAACTCCTACCATTGCTAGATATATATTGGGTAGTTCTGCTGATGACTTGGTGCAAAAATATATGCTCAAACGTGATGAAGTCTTAGCTGTCCTGAAGTTGAACTTAACAAAAGTTCAACATCGTAAGAAGTCCCAAGCGGACAAGGGCAGAAGTGATGTTCAGTTGCAAGTTGGAGATTGGGCATATGTTAAGTTGAAACCTTATAGACAACATTCTCTTAGGTGGCAGAAACACCACAAGTTGGGTCACCGATACTTTGGGCCCTTTCGCGTGATCAAGCAAATTGGACATGTGGCTTACAAGTTAGAACTGCCTCCTACTTCCCGCATCCATCCCGTGTTTCATGTTGCTTTGTTAAAACGTTGTGAGGGTCGTCCAGATAAACAAGTGACTCCTATATTTTATGATGCTCCTGATGAACAACCTAATGTGAACCTTGAGGACAAGGTTTTCAATTCAGGCGGGGGTAATGTTATGAATTCTGATAACAAGTCGGGCCTAGACACAACTGAAGACGTTCTTGGGCCTGAGACCATGCTAAGGAGAAGTACACGAACCAGAAATCCCAATACAAGAGTAACAGATCTTGTCTAGAAGAGACCTAATACGTGAGTAGCCTAGAAAGGAATGAAATCGTTATATATAGCGGAGAATATTCTAGGAATGAGTAGGCAGTGAATTATTAGTATTTATCTTCCCTCCCTTCTTCCTTCTTCCCTAAGTTTCCTCATCTTCTTCTTTATGTCATTACAGTCGTTCTTATTCTCCTTTGCTAAAGCTTCTTAGTTTGTAATAGTGTTTTGAATATTCAATCAAGGAACTCTTTTTAGTTTTTATATTATTACATTATTACGTTGTTACAGTGCCACATAGAGATTATCGTAATTCTACTAATATTAACTCAGTTTAAATTACATTCATACATAACTCTAATTTTCGACTATCATTTTAACTTGAAAACAAATACAATTCTTTTTTCTTTTTAGAATGTCATAATTTTATGTCCAAACGCCACTGGTAGAAGTTGTGCAAGTATGTTAGGTGTGCTACATATATAGATTTTCATATTATGTTCATACACAATTGTAATTTTCAACTTGAAAACATAAACTATTTTTTTTCTTTATAATTTCACAATTTTTATGTCCAAATCCCAAATAATAAAAGTTGTACATGTATAATGCGTGGTGGTCCCCATACAACTTATCCTAATCCTAGTACTATAAACTCAATTTATATCATATTTACATACAACTCTAACTTTTTACTATATTTTCAACTTGAAAACAATTTCTTATTTCAAACACCACCGATAAAAGTGGTGCGAGTGCACTAAATGTGCCACATAGACAATATTATAATTTTACAAATATTTGACTCAATTTATGTTATGTTAAAACACAACTGCAATTTAGAATATCAGTTTTTACTTGAAAATATATACTTTTTTTTAATCAAATTTCACAATTATTATGTCCAAATGCAACTAGTAAAAATTGTGTACGTGTATTTGGTGTGTCAAATAGAGATTATCATAATCCTACTAATATTGACTAAATATATATAATAACTCTAATTTTGAAATATCATTTTCAACTAAAAACCAAATACTATTAAATTTTCTTTTAAAAAATTTCATATTTTTTATGTACAAACACCATTAATAAAAGTTGTGCACGTGTATTGGGTGTGACACATAGAGAAAATCGTGATCATATTAATATCAACTCAATTTATATTATTTTCATACACAACTCTAATTTTTTTACTATCATTTTCTCGTGTTGTAAAATTTCACATTTTTTACACAACACACTTGTTGATAGAATTGGTGTACGTGTATCACAAGTAGAGATTATTTTAATCTATTGGTATTAACTCATAATAAACACTATGCATTTGTATATGGACAAGTAAAAAGAACAAAAAAATTGTTTTTTTTTTTGGACAGTGCAACGGAGAAAGCTTTGCTATTTAAACCAAATTAGCAAATTGATTTTGACTCAACAAAGAGTTTTGCTTGCTCTCACTCTGGTACTAATTTTTTCTTCTTCTTTGTTTTATTTTTAATTTTCAATCCTCCTAATATGTGTGTATATTGGAAATCTTTGTGTTTTGCTTGTTATTTTTTCTGTTTTCAGATGGTATCAATCTTTGTGTTTATTCTAGCTCTCAACTGTTAATAGCCATGATTTGAAAAAATAGGATTATGTAAAAAAAAAATTAATGTTAATAACGAATTTGCAAAGTGATGAAACATGAATGAATCATTGTTGCATCAACACATCGATTCGATTGATAACATTTATTGTTTAAAGTTCTATTTGGTGATTAATGTTGTGTGTATAGTATAAGGTTCGATCTAGACTACGTGCATTTGTACTTAAGAATATAAAGGTAGTCAAAATATTTGCAAAAGAGAGATGGACAGTCAAGTTGAACTTTAATTAGTTGACTAGATAGTGTTGTATTATTTATTTTTGACATCTGAATATGCTTTGGTCAACTATTTAATATGTTGTTTTTATTAGTATTATTTTTCTTAACTTTAATTTATAATTAATACTTTCATATCCTTTATAGGATTTAGAAGTTGTTGGGGAAAACAAACTCCGCATAGGGAGAAGATGGAAGCATACAATGATGAGTGCAGGAAGCACTACTTGTTGATTAATGGAAAGAGAGTTATTTCTTTTTTTAAAGTAATGATTGCAGAAACTTTCCTGGAAATTCTGGTAAAGTGTGATTCTTTGTGTACACTTTGTTTTTCCTACTTAGTTTAATGTACTTGTATAAATGTATAGTTGGTTTTGATAACCATATGTGTAATTACCTATTATTATAGTTATTAATTGTGTTCTTATTAATGTGAACATTTGAGCATACCCACTAGGTTCAAGGTTATTCTTAGTTTTAATTTCATTAATTTCTTTTCAGTTTTTTCCTCCAAAGTTTGCTCGTTCAGTTCCACACCTAATTAATCGGGAGGTTTATTTGGAGGACTCATCTGGACACGATAGATGGCAACAATGTGCAATTATAATGATTCCCTTGCTATCCGACAGGGATGGGACAAATGTTCAGCTGAGCATGATCTAAAAGTGGATGAACTTTTGCTTTTCCATTATGTTCCGGATGATCGCCACTTCATTGTTCAAATATTCGAAACAAGTGGTTGTGAAAAGATCAATTTTGGTAGTGCCCCTGGCAAAGGAAAACAAAATGAAAGGACTTATCAGAAAACAACTCTACCCCTTGCTGGATCCAAAAGAAGCATCTCAGTGTTGGTAAGCTTTCTGTTCACAACAGTTTTTTAGGATTATTTTGTTTTTGTTGTGTTGTATTGTATTGAATATACATATTAGGGCTATAAAATTGATGAAGTTGAGCTAGTTCAAATACAATTATATATCAACAACATGTTTTTTGATAATTCCACAAGTAACCCTACTTTGAAATTAGAGAAACTGTTTTGACAGACCCTCGACTCATGAAAAAATAGTTTAGAAATAGAAAACAAGGGGAGTGAAGAAGTGTTTGTTTTTAACACGTTGTTTTATTTGTAACACGTTGTTTAAATATCATTCCCTCTGTCATTTTGGTAGATTGCAATATTCTTGCTATTTGATCGATTCTCTTTGAATATTTATCAAGATGAGTATGTACACTGTTTGAGTTTATATGAGTCTTTAGTTTACCGTTTAAGATGCATGCATTTTAATATTTTTTTTCATCAAACTTTTTTCATTTGATAAGATGTTATAGAGGAAATAATGTGTTTTCCAGGACAGTTTTGAGGTTAAATAC
Source organism: Solanum chiquidenum (assembly GCA_029582725.1). Lineage (NCBI taxonomy): Eukaryota > Viridiplantae > Streptophyta > Magnoliopsida > Solanales > Solanaceae > Solanum > Solanum chiquidenum. The sequence goes on from JAJOOS010003910.1 coordinate 40,741, forward strand.
TATAAAATATTTTTGAAAATTCATGAGATTGAAAACCCATACACCCAATTTGGATTAAAAAAAATTTGAGTCTATAATATTTCTAAAATAAGCATCTCGAGATTATACCTGGCACACTATAATTTTTGTCAAGTTTAGCACCTTCGAAGTAGGACATGTCAATAGTGGCATCTAAAATGAATGAGTATTTTTTTTTATCGTGCATTGTAACACCTAGGAAATTAAAAGGTTGTATTAAAAGGGAAAAGTTCAGTTTAGACACTAAAGTTGTGAACCATGAGTCCAATCTATAGACTATAGAAAGGAAGTCGTAGGATCATGGTTGAGTTTTGAAATTTTCAAGTCCCAGTAAATTGACCTACTAGTGAACATGACGGATCGTTGTTTGGATTACAGGTCGTAGATGGGTTCCATAGGATTGTTCTAGGATTAGTGAGATTTTAGTCTTGAACTTGGGTTGTACGAGCCGTAGAAAGGTTGACGGGTCGTAGGAAGGTCTCTTAGAAGTTGGATAGATTTTAGGCCCCAATAAGTGACTATACGGTTGACCATTATAGACCATAGAAATTCCTATGGATCGTAGGTTCAATCCATAGGTCACTCCAACAATTATTTCGTAAGTGTATTTCGGTCTTTTCTAATGCATTTAATACTCATACTATGTCATTTTTTACCCTACTTCTAAGTCCTATAACTACCTTTCAACTCCTAAAACTACCCAAACCCTCTCATTCTCTCAAATCCTAATTCCCATCCAAGTTCATCCTCTCCAACTCTCTTTCTCAAGCTCAAGCAAGAAAAGCTAGGGTTTCAAGCTCCAATTCTTCAATTTGTTTTCATTTTAGGGCTTTGATTATCAAGGTATGTGGGAATTCACTATTGGATTTCATTCATTCATTGGGTCCCAAAAGAATCTCAATCTCCAAAGTCAATTTCACCAAATTTGATTAGGGTTTCATGCAATCTCCATGGGTCTTATTTGATTATGATTCAATTGTTCAATTTCAATCTTATTAGGCATGATTTAATTAAGCTACGTGATTGCCAATTGATTTCATATATACTCATACTTCTTACTTGATTATGATGAGGAATTTATGAAGAAAGCTTATGAACTTATGTACTATGATTTAGGAAAGCTATGCATGTTTTATGAAAATGATATTTATGAACTAAGGATGCTTTTGAGATAAGTAGAAATGAAACTGTGAAAAGTTTTCTCACATATTATGAAATTATAGTTGTGAAAGATGTTCTCACATATGTATGAATCATGATTATTAGGAGCTACTCTGTGAAGACGAATGATTGGATTGGTAGTTTAATTGTGTCTTTTCAAGTATGATAATATGAAAATGATTATGACTAATTCCATTAGGATTTTGCTTAGCATCGAGAGGACTTTGAGATGAAGGCTCTCCCATTAGTAGAAATTGGGTCTCTAGAAGCAATCTTTTTGTGTCAAACTACGTGCCCCTTAGGATTGTCTTAAATGACCTACCCAGTGGATCCACAACTAGAATATGAATGAATGTTACGGAGACTACCTTGGCAAGTAGAATTCCTTTTTCGATGTTAGGGTTGCATCGGATTCCATGTTATAGCTCGCATGGTCTTATGTTTTAAGAATTCATTTACCTCATCTATGACTTACAATTCTTTAAAAGTTATTACTCAAGTTTTAGCTTGGTAATGCATATCATGTTTAAATCCTCATATGATCATGCTTATGTGTTTTATGTATTTCCCCATACTTAGTATATTCCATGTACTATACATACTTGTATCAATATTGTTTTATAATATAGGATCCGACGCTTCTCCTTTTGCTCATGGCTAGCTTGGGTTGCAAGGTCATGAAGTCTTTTATTACTTTTGTCGTTTTTATTTGAGACTTTGTATGTGGTGTATGGGTTATGTCCTAACCACTCTTATGTTGGTTTAGAATGGCTTGTCAAGACATAGTTATGATTCTGCCTTTATGTTCGAAACTTTATTTTATAATATGAGACGGTTTTTACCTATTCTCTCCATCTTTTGTTGTAATTCCTTATGCATTATGTATGTCAAATGGCTTGTGTAGGGGCTCTCATGGTCTTATACATCATGTCACACCTAGGATATACTTTGGATTGTGACACACATGTCCTTGAATAAATGTGAGGTTTGATTTTTTTGAAATATATGAATAAATTGATTAGTTTGACCTCTGTTTATCATACTTCTTTTTTTATCAAAGCAACTGAAGGATTTTCATCAACTCTTGCGTGTGCAGACATTTTTTTAGGTTTCTCTTTAAAAATAAGAAATATTGCTTCTTTGGTTTATAATCTAATGGAGATACGTTAGTTTATCATTAATGATTTTTAAAATACATTTAATTGTTTCCTTGTTGGGTCATATATTATGTACTATCATTTTGAAGCAACACTTTTGTTGGAACTATTACGCAAGTAGTCTTCTTAAATTGTCATTTCATCATAGAGAAATTTGGAATTTACAATCTCATATATGTTCGATTCACAATCATGGAAACCTATTTAAAAGTTTTTGCAATTCAATCATAGACGTCCACTGTATTTTGAGACTAAATTTTTATGAGTCTAGTTACATGTTTGTTTAACTTTGCTTTCTGTGATCCAATTTCAAGGAAGCATGAATTTCTTGTTAGGGTCTATGCTTTTTTTCTCCTGTGGCTCATGATATATGCAGGGTAAACCTATTCTATGAAGTGAAGCACAATATTTTGAATTATCTTAACGATAAGAAAGAGCATCAAACTATCAAAAATGCACAAATGCCCTTGGATGGATCATCCACTACTAAAAAAGAGGCTAAAAGCGACGGAATAGCGACGCAGTCAGGTCTACCGCTTTTTGGCTAGACACTTTTTAGAAAGCGACAGACAGCGTCGCAATTAAGTGACAAACAGCGTCGCAAAAGAGCGATGGACTGCGTCGCCTTTTTTTTATAAAAAAGAGTTTTCTTGAAGAATGCGACGTCATCCGTCGCTTTTTAAAAAAAATTAGTTTTTTAAAATTTCTAAAAAATAACGCAGTCTATCGTTTATTTTTAATTTGTAATTTTTAAAAATCTTAAAAAGTGACGGATAAAGAGACTTTGTCCATCGCTTTTATTTTATTTTTTTAAATTCCAAAAACGACGCAATCTGTCACTTTTTTTGAAATTAAATTTTGAAAAAGCAACGGACTAAAGGACCTTGTCCATCACTTCCTTTTTTTTTTAAAAAAGAAAGTGTAGAAAAGCGACGGACAAAACCACCCTATCTGTCGCTTGTTCTGTATTTTTTTGACAGCCAGTTTCTGCTGCCCACCTGCAAATTCAATTCAAATCAATTCAGCCCAATCAAGCAAAACACATAATAAACATGCTACACAAAATATAAAACAACAAACTTAAATTAACATTCAAAAGTATTTAAATCACAATTTAAAGACTTATAAAGTCTTTCAAATTTATCTCAAAATTCAAAAACGTTCATAAAATAAAGAGATGGAAGCTAAGGGTGGAATCTATGAAATCATCATCATCCTCCTCACTCTCATCGTCGATGTCCTCGGCAGGAGAAGATGTAGTAGGTCGACGAGCGAGGTTAGCACTTGTTCTTTCATTTACTGAACGGTGCACTCATGCTTTCTTGTCCAGCTATTCCTCTTCGCTCAGACTCTGCCAGTGTTGCTGTAAGTTTAGCTATTTGATCTGACATAACAACTATCGGAACATCGTCAAGTGACTCGGCTTGAAGTAACGAACCAATACCTTATAAGCCTGACTGGAGTCGTCGTAGCTCATTCCAGAGCCACGATCATAGACTCTACCCTTGTGTGCCCCCAACCACTTTTTTTGTCCAAATTTGAGTGGACAATTCAGATGCCATTTGAACCGAACTATCTAGATTCTTATTGACGGACTAATAATACTCTCCCTGCACATTAAAAATAAAAATTAGCATCAATATATATATATCACTATTCGTATTCACTTTTCATATTAAATAAAGTTCGTTCGGCCCTTTCCTCCACCCACACATCCGATTCGACTCATTTTATTTCTTCTTCACATGAGTCTTCTTGAAAACCTCTGATACAAGGGGAGTGCGCCCCAATTGTGTTTCCTATAAATAAAAAAAAATACTGATAATAGTCAACTAATTTTTTTAGTCAACTGTTTATTTATTTAAAAATTTGAATTAGAACTTATCATCTCTTGTAATCGTTCCAACGCTCTTTGCACCCCCGGTGTTCAACGAGCCACCCTTAATACTGCCTCTAGCCTTTTTACCTTGTTCAGACATTGGCTTGAATTTATTTGTGTTCCAATACTAGCGTAATTCATCAAAAATGTGAGGCAACATCCAAGACCGACATTGATCAGCATCCCAGACTTTCATTAGCCGCTAGACAATCTCATGGATGCCCTCCTCTCAAATGTGGTTGCAATGGCCATATTGCACCTCAGTTTCCAAGTACACATAGTCTGAAAAAAATGAATAGCGTTAGATGATAAAAAAAGTAAAGTATACTAAAATTATTAAACTTAACTAAAAAAATATATAATTAAACATATATATACCTTAAATTCATTAAACTTCGTCTGAGGTACATTGTTTGGAATCTCACTCCAGGAGTGATAAGCCTGTGTAAAAAAATCTCCTAACAGACTCTTTTAAAGTTTGGGTAGCCAGAGGCGTATCTAGAGGGGGTTCTGTGGGTTCACGTGAACCCATGATCCCCTCTCTAGATTATATATATACAGTAGTGTTATATTTTTTAAAAAAACTTAAATATAGATGTGTGAACCCACATTCAAAGTATCATATAAAAATACGACGACGAGTGGGTGCACCTCTCTAAGTGAGGATAGAAATTTAAATCTTATATATATTGTTTTTTTAGTAACACCTCTCCAAGTTGTTATCAGTAATACTTTTGACGTTTCAACAATTTTTTATTTTATTTTTTTTACTTTAATCTTTCAAAGTTCAAGAGTGTTACATTGAAAATTCCTAAAATAATTATATAAAATTAAATCAAATTTGTAAATTAAAATTTAAAACTAGTAATATTATGTATTTTGGACCTATAATTTTAAAAATTTAATGGTTCATATTAAGAACCTAAAAGCCAAACCGTTCAAATTTATAATTTAGATGTATCTTTTCGTAATAGTGCACCCATCCTTCTGAAATCTTGGATACGCAGCATCCTTTGCAGGATTCTACCTGCACAACACATAATAAACATGTCCCATAACTATGTTCCTCCATAGGTTGTCTTAGATAAACATAAGCTAGTGACCTAAAAATAGAAAATTTTAATATTGAAATCAATGTGAATATCTAACTTCTCAAAAAAAGCCCTAACCCATAATTTTCATAATAACCTTTAACAAATTTGAGGTACAAACTTTAAACATAAAAAGATTAAGTCAAAGACATAAAATAGAACAAACAACATCTATTTCATAGAAAACCATTTGTGCATTAAAAAACCCTTCAATGGTGTTGAAAAAGTTAAAGAGCAGAAGCTCTTTCAACAACCCATGAAAATGTAGAGACAAGGGAAAATAAGTCTCCTCCTTCTGCCCCTCACCAAGGAATGAAAAAATTTGGAATTGACATCCCCTTTTTTGAACCAATTGAGTTGAGTTTTTTTTCTTTAAAATAGATTCCTCCCATTTCAAGAACCTTAAATATTCAGCATTAACACAATGCTCCTTGGTTCTATTCTCCTCATAGTCGTTCATAAATTCCTCTTCAACAGTTCTAACCTTTTCCTCAGTCTTTAACTGTTGCAAATACATCACCATACTCCTTTTTTGACCAGGTACTAAGAGTACTAGCCAATCTCCTCATTTTCTGATGTAGTTTCGATTGTATTCATGAATGACTCACTTTTAGTCCAAAGATGCAGAAATTTGAAATATTTAGTCACATGCTCCTCTCTCACCACTATTTCCATTAGTAATGGATTGTGATTAGATCCAACAATTGGTAAATGAGTAATGGTTGTTTGGGGAATGATTTCAAGGCACTTATCATTCACCATGGCTCTATCAAGACTTTTCCATACCCTAGCATTATGAGCGCTTTGGTTGCACCAAGTAAAGTGTTGTCCATTATAACTAATATCCACCAGACCGCAAGCCTCAATAATTCTAATGAATTTATTCATGTTGTAAGGAAGACCTCCGTTCTTTTCTTCAGTAGAGATAATGACATTAAACTCTCCTATGTGCACCAAGCTTTATCCATATTAGAGAAGTGTAAAAGTATATCCCACAGGGGCCTCCTGAGATGATCTTTACACTTAGAATAGATAAAGGAAATGATTAAATTTTCAGAAAATTCGACATGCTTAAGATCACAAGTGATGTGTTGTTCAACATATGGTTTCCATACGCGTTACATTTATTTCTTAGATTTCTAGTCTTTTCATAACCTGAACTTACATTACATTGTTGTTATTAGGTTCCATTCCACTCTATGTTTCATTTAATTGCTTGTTTTTGGCTGAGATTCTCTTTGTTTCCCAATTTCTGTATTTAATTTTACTCTTATTGAATCTAGACATTCTTTATGTCCGGGCAAGATTTATCAGAATATTGGAGGAAAATTTAATTTAAAAGGGAAAACCAGGGAAAGTGGATTATTTATCTTCGAGGACTGGATAAAAGGATCAGGCCTACCTTTATCATAGCAGATAAGATTTTGATGCTTTGAAATGTGGATGGAAAAAAGTTACTTTAGTTTATGTCATTAATGGTGGAGATGATTATCTTTAACATCTTGTAGATCAGCGGAAATAACAGAGTTTGCTCGTCCAGGTCTGTGTGCTATATAGCTGGAAAGCTGTCATGTCAGAAGTTGGTGAGGTCGCCAGTGTAACACACCAATCAGAATGAATGAGGTTGTTTTGTCCAACGGTCAATAACTCTTTATGGTTGATATAGTCAACATGACAAACAACAAATCACTCATTTCATTCAAAGAGAGAATATTCAAGCTTCAACAAAACATCAAGGAACCTCACAGACTGACGTATTGCTTTCTGAACCAGTTGTTATTTTGATTGCTTGTATTTATTCTAATATTGTAAGATTCGTTTCACTTGTGTCTTCAAACCTTGGGTGAATCACTGTAGGAGCTTAGTTGAGAGCAACTTTGTGTCTTATATTAAAAGTCTATATTAATCAGGTGGGTTAGTATAGTGGGCAACACAGACATTTTTTTGGCTCATTGAGTGATAGTGTATTACTCATAATAGATATTAGGAGGTTAATCTCGTGTGTGTTGTAAACTGTGTTTTACTGTTGCTTGAGAAAATTAGTAACAATAGTTAAAAAATCTTGTAATACAGGTCATGGTTTTACTCCCTTGAGCAAGGAGGTTTCCACGTAAAGTTGTGTGTGCTATCTTTACTTTCTGAATTTACTTCAGTTTATCTTAACTGTGCTAAGGACCTGGTCCTATCGTAGTTAGTAGACACATACATTCTAACAAGTGGTATCAGAGCCTGACTTTTCTATTTGGGTAACACCAAAAAAAGAAAAGATCATGTAGGAATGATTGCTCCACCTAGTCTGGAAGAAGGTCAGTTCACCACCAGACCAACTCGCTTTAACGGACAATTTTATGGTTGGTGGATGACGCACATAAAGACTACATCAATCCTGAAGACACTAAACTATGGAATGTGATTCTTGACGAACCTTAAATTCCTACCAAAGATATAGTCGATGGAGAACTTACCAAGGTGATTCCCAAAACCATAAGGGAGTACAATGAAACTGACAGGAAAAAAGATAGAAAAGAACTTTAGAGCAAAAAAATTGCTAGTGTGCGGGATTGGTCCAGATGAGTACAACATAATCTCTGTGTGCGAGACAACTAAAGAAATATGAGATTGTCTCAAAATAGCTCATGAAGGAACGACACAAGTAAAGGAGTCTAAGGTAGATATGCTAATGACTCAATATGAGAACTTTTGCATGAAGAAAGGTGAAACCATCCATGAGATGAATACAAGATTCACTTCCATAACCAACGAACTAAGATGTCTTGGTGAGCCCATTCACCCAAGCAATCAAGTTCGGAAGATTCTCAGGGTGCTTCCAAAGTCATGGGAGAGCAAAGTGAATGCTATCACTGAAGCAAGATACCTGAAGGCACTCACCGTGGATGATTTGATCGGAAACCTTCAAATCTATGAGTTGAACAGGCAACAGGGGTCAACCATAAAGGAAGGAAAGAATGAGAAATTATTGGCCTTGAAAATTTCTCTGAATGATGTGTTAAAAGAGGAGGAGGAGATGGCCTACCTCACTAAGAGGTTTCAGAAGATAATCAAAAAGTATGGAGGATTTCAAAAGAAAAGATCTACCAGCAGAGCAACAAATGCAAAAGATCTTTGCCACAAATGTGGGAAGCCTGGACATTTCATGAGGGACTATCAAAGCCAGAAGCAAGAAGCTCAGGAAATCAAACCTCGCAGAAGGGACCAGGTCCCAGATCATGCCAGAAGAAAGGCTCACGCCGATCAAGTAGTGAAGAAAGCATTTGCAGTCTGGGGAAATGGATCTAGTGAATCAGAGGAAGAAGAGGACAGTCATAAAGATGTCTCGATGATGGTCGTCAAAGATGATGAAACCGTGTTCAATTCCATTATATCACTTATGGCAAAATCGGACGATGAAGAGAACCAGGATGAGGTAACCCTTTTTTATCTCAAAAGTGATATACATACTTTATCAATTAAAGGCTAAGAAAACTTGCTGCAGTTTTAATTGACTCAGTAGATGAACTAACCACTGAGAATATGATGATAAGTGAAAAATTGAGTATGTGTGAGGATGAAAATGTAGCCCTTAACTCTCAAATGGCTGAAATGAGTGTTAGGCTAAGTATTATAGAAACTGAGAATACGCAGCCCAACGAGGAACCTGTTACTTTTGAGGGTGGGAAACAGAAACTCAGTCGCTTTGAGGTTGAATTAGAAGAAAAGTTAAAGGCATCGAAGTTTAAATTAGTGGCTTCTCTTGAAAAGAATTCTCAACTAATGAAGGACCTTAGCAAAGATCAAAGAAGAGTTGAATTATTCCCTAAAATGGACTGATTCATCTAAAATCCTTTCGAACTTAGCCAATCAGAAGTTTAACAGCAAAAAGTGCTTAGGTTGTAGGCAGATAGAACCTCCCTACAATCCTCACAGCAAATATGTCTCTATTTCTGACAATATTTTGTGTACCCATTGTGGAAGAAATGGCCATCTGAAAGAAAAATGTGAGTCTCTAAAGAGAGTAAAAGAAAGGCAGGAGAATTTTCTCAAGATGAAAAAAATATATGTACAAAAAAAAAAGGTACCTGGTCCCAAATACCATTTTAGCAAGAACACTTTGCCTCCGTGGACATGAAGGTTTCTCATTAAACCTTTTGACAGTTTTGGGAACTCCATCTCAAGTGGGTTCCTAAGTTTAATAAGTGATTATTGTGCAGAAGAGAGGAAGAAGTCAGTGTTGGTACATGGACAGTGGATGCTTAAGGAACATGACTGGAGACACTCAAAACTTCCTCTCTTTGGAAGCACACCAGGGCGGTAGTGTATCGTTTGCTAATGGGAAAAAGGGTTTTATTCTCGTAATTGGCAAAATAGGAAGATCAACAGAACATTATATAGACAATGTTCATTACGTGAATGGTTTGAAATACAATAAGTTAAGTGTATCTCAAATCTGCGATAAGGGAAATGAAGTTAAATTCTTATTTGACAGGTGTCTGGTTATCAACTATATTACTAACAAAGTTGTCATGTCTGCCAAAAGAGTCAAAATATGTATGTTGCAGATATTGACTCAATAGAAGGGGACAGACTCACGTGTCTAAGTGCTCAGACTGAGAATGCAAATCTATGGCATAGACGATTGGGACATGTGAGCTCTTCATTGCTAGACAAGTTTGTTGCAGAGGACCTGGTCCGCGGACTGTCAAGGCTGAAGTGTTTAGACAACAAAGTCTGTGAGGCCTGCATAAAAGGAAAAAAATGAGATCATCTTTCAAACCCAAGAAAGGTGTAAGAACAACCAGACCGCTAAAACTTCTCCATATTTATCTATGTGGACCTGTCAGAATCCAAAGCAAGGGAGGTAAGAAGTACATTCTGGTAATTGTTGATGATTTCTCCAGGTTCACCTGAAATATGTGTTTGCGGACCAAGGACGAGACAGATGGACTACTGATCACTTCGCCAAGGTAATTCAACTGAAGGTTAACTGCAAGATTGCAAGCATCAGATCAGATCATGGCACAAAGTTTGAAAACACACAAATTGAAGGCTTTCGTGCTGAAAATGGAATTCATCACAACTACTCTGCACCAAAAACTCCTCAACAAAATGGGGTTGTGGAAAGGAAGAACAGGACCTTGGTGGATATTGCTAAACCATGTTTATTGACTCAGGGCTTGCAATAAATTTTTGGATAGAAGCAGTCAACACAGCTTGCTATGTTACAAATAAGTGTCTCATCAGGTCAGTGATCAAGAAAACCCCGTATGAGTTGTTGAACAATAGGAAACCTTCAATTGCTCATCTAAAGCCTTTTGGTTACAAATGTTTCGTATTAAATAATGGAAAGGATGATCTTGGCAAGTTTGATACCAGGAGTGATGAAGGGGTGTTTGTTGGGTATTCCTCTACCAGCAAGGCATACAGAGTTTTCAATAAGAACTCTATGTGTTGAAGAGAGTATAAATTGTAATTTTTGACGAATCTGATGATAAGAACAAGGATGAAAATAATGAAGACGTTGAATTAGAGGAACTGGTGAAGGGTCAACCAGACAAAGTAATCTAAACTCCTGGAAGTGAACAGGTTCCAAAGGAAGGAAAAGTACAGAACTCACAGAAGAACCTGGTCACTCTGGTGTAGCTCAGGAGGGAGACTCTCAGAACAAAGAACGTGAAGAAGATGAATTTGATGTTGATATTGAAGATGAGATAACTAGAAAGTCCGAATGGAAACATCAATCTTCTCATCCTTTGGACAATCTTGTTCTCCACTTGACTCTCGAATACAAACTAGATCCAAAATAAGAAATCTAGTTGCATATTCAGCCTTCATATCCACCATTGAGCCCAAGAACATCAAGGAATCATTAAAGAATGTTGATTGGGTAACATCAATGCAAGAAGAACTCTATCAGTTTGAGAGAAGCAGAGTATGGCACGTGGTCCCCAGACCCCTCAACAGAACCATTATCGAAACTAAATGGGTCTTCAGAAATAAACTTCATAAGCGTAGTATCATCACCAGAAACAAATCAAGACTTGTGGTACAAGGATATAATCAAGAGGAATGAATTGACTATGATGAGACCTTTGCACCTGTAGCCAGAATGGAAGCCATCAGAATCTTAATAGCCTTTGTTGCCTACATGGAGTTCAAACTGTTCCAAATAGATGTCAAAAGTGCCTTCCTGAATGGGTATCTGAAGAAGGAGGTGTATGTCGAGCAACCTCCAGGATTTGAAGATGTTGATCTCCCAAACCATGTGATGAAGCTGGACAAAGCTTTGTATGGTCTAAAGCAAGCTCCCAGAGCTTGGTATGAGCGCCTGTCAAAATTTTTGCCTGCAAATGGGTTCAAAAGAGGTAAATTTGATAATACTCTGTTCCTAAAATCCTGAAGTAAGGAGCTGTTGATTGTGCAGGTATATGTAGATGACATCATATTTGGAGCTACCTCAGATTCACTGCGCAAAGAGTTTGCAAATTTGATGAGCAGTTAATTTGAAATGAGCATGATGGGAGAGCTTACATTCTTTTTGGGGTTGCAAATCAAACAGTCCCCTCAGGGCACGTCAATATGCCAAGAGAAGTACATAAAAGAATTGCTCAAAAAGTTCACAATGCTTGAGGCTAAAGTTCTTGACACTACCATGAACACAAGTGTCAAACTTAACATGGATGAAGAAGGAATTGATGTTAATCAGACCATGTACAAGGGAATTATTGGGTCACTTCTCTACCTCACTGCAAGTAGGCCTGACATAGTTTTCATTGTAGGGATGTGCGCCAGGTTCCAAGCAGCACCAAAGGAATCACACTTGAAGGCAGCCAAGAGAATACTGAGATACTTGAAGGGAACACAAGACATGGTCATCTTCTACCTTTCTGGGGACTCCTTTGATCTAATTGGTTATGCTGATGCTGACTATGCAGGTTTTCTTGTTGATCGAAAAAGCACTTCAAGCATGGCACATTTCCTATGATCATCACTGATTTCATGGGGCACCAAGAAGCAAAATTCAGTATCCTTGTGTACAACAGAAGCAGAATATGTGGTTGTTGCATCTTGATGTGCTCAGTTTTTATGGATTAAGCAACAACTCGGAGATTTTGGTGTTCTCACATACACTATTCCCCTCATATACGACAACACAAGTGCAATGAAGATGTCCAAGAACCCTGTTCATCATAAGAGGACTAAACACACAGATATGAGGCATCACTTTCTAAGGGATAATATTGAGAATAAAAATGTGGTAAATAGATTTTGCAAGACAGAAGAATAGGTGGCTGATATCTTTACAAAGCCCTTGAGAAAAGAAAACTTTGTCAAGAATAGACTGAAGCTGGGAATGCACAAAGTCACCTGACTTCATAGCAAGCCTACATGAAATCTCCTTTTCTGACTATGTTAGGGAGGGCAGGTATCTATACAGGTTGTATTGCTTATCATTTGAGAATTCACATCTAGTACCTTACTGCAGGTACACACTCATGGTATGTTGGCTAGAGGGAAGATCAAATCATACAGGCAGGGCTATCTATAGAAAGGGACATGGTCCCCCAAAGGTTAGTATCACTTATGCTACACAATTTTCTGTCAACGGTCACTACCACGTGTCCTTCCCCCATTCATTGTGTCAGTTTCAGACGTCCTTTCACTTTAAATCCAAACGTCGTTATTGTTTAGGGACCCGATACCCTCTTTAAATACAATCTCTTGAGTGAATACAAACATCCAAAATTCTACCTAATTTTTTCTCTGAATTCACTCTACTTCCTTCAAATCTCTTATCCTCTTTCTTAAACAAAATGACTAACTCGTCTTCTTCTTCAAAACTCCCTATCTCCCAAGAAATTGAAACTCCCAGTTCATTCAATTTCTCAATTCCTCCCCCAGAAGAATCTTCGTCCACACCAGTTTGTGGGATTGGTGAGACTAACGAATCCAACATACCACACACTAAAGTGTCGGCGTCTCCTGCACTCTAATTTGGGGAAGTCTTACCCTGTTCTCCCACTTTAGTACTATCTGGTGAGAAATCTGAAAATTCCGAGGCCCAGTCAATTATGAAGCCCAGTCTTGGAACACCCTTTGAAGAACTTGAAGTGGTGTCTAGGGTTGTGTCATCTACCATGTCTGAGTGGCTTTCTGAAGGGGATTTTCCTGAAGGGAAGGGTTCAGAGTCCAATATCTTAGCAGCAGTAGAGGAACTGGTTGTCATACAAAGTTTGGCCTCCCTAAGAGGAGATGTTCAACCAACTCTGTTGGAACAAGAGTTGAGATTGCCGAAACAGGTCCCTCACAGTGCTCAACCTATGTTCGACCAAACTCCTAAGTCATTTGATATTGACAATGAGGAAGATGAGGAAGAAGAAACTTCTTTGGTGTGGCATATAAAAAGGGTTCAAGGTGCTTACGCCTTGACAATGGTTATCCCAGATCTAGAGGCAGTTTATGTTGTTCCTGAGACTAAACTTGACAATGAGCCTACAAGGTCTGAACGAGAAAAAAAAAAGGGCAAGGGAAAGATGGTACAGTCTCACACCAAAGGAGACAAGAAAAATATGCAACGAGAGGAGCAGTTCAGAAGATAATGAGAAGTGCCATAGGAGCAAATCAAATCCAAACTAAAAGAATCAGGAAAAGAAGAAGTGATGGTCATGTGCCTAAGGAACCTACCCCAACTCCTCTACATATAGGTTCAAGTGAGACAGATTCTGATGACATTATTAGAGTTGTGGTTAAAAGGAAGAAGGAAGCAGAGGTTGAACGGGTTAGAGCAAAAGGGGGTCACAAATCAGTGATTAAACTGGCTACTGTGAAATTGAAACCCGTCAAGGGACCAGGTCCTTCTGTTCAAAAGCCAGTGGAAGAAAATGTGCTGACCAGGGAAGAACGCATTGCAGAAATGGAGAAACAAAAGGTGCTGAATGGAAGAGTCTTCGATCCTGAAATTCTTACATAATTTGGTATGTCTACTCTCTTTGACTATGTATCTCTACAAGGTTGGGATCACATGTTTGAAGCCCCATCACCTTACTTGCATGAACCTGAGGTGCCTGAATTCTATTACAAAATAGAGCTTCTAAGTGATGGAGGAATCAAGACAACAGTGTGAGGGGTCGACATCTCTTTGAATGGCGAAATCTTGGGCATCATTTTGAGTGTACCTGTGGAAGGGATCCGGTCCATTGAAGGATGCAAGCCCTCTAATGAGTTTGCTCAACAGGCACAAAGCGAGAGGACATCAAACAAGCAGGCCTGCCTAAGAAATTTCTCAAAGGGGAGTACCAGTTAATGTTTCAGTTCATCAACAAGGTTTTGGTACCAAGGACTGAGAAGAGAACTATTGCATCTGTTGCTGATCTATTTCTCATGGAAAAACTAGATGAACTTAAGGTCATCAATCTTCCTGCAATTATGCTCAAACACATGCACAGGGTAATGACTTGGAAGTCTGTCAAACATGGCATTCCTTATGGGTATCTGATGAACTATGTGTCAAAGAACTTTGAAGTACCTATTGGAAGAGGAGTACCTGGTAATGTCAAGCAGATGTTCATTGATATAACCCTCTTGGAGTGTGAATGTGTTGAGGGAAAGACAAAGGGCAGGTCTCATGTGTCAGATCTTCTAGAGCAGTAAGCCTCTCTCAAATGAGAGTTAATTGACCTTACAGTGATCCTGAATGATAAGGAGGTTGAGATTGCACAACTTAAGGCTCAGTTGATAAGGGTCATCTCCAAGGGACCTAGTACCAGTTATGTGGATACGAAGGAGGTTGAAAAGTTGAGAGCTGAGAATGAGCAGCTGCTGAAGACAAATGTCTCACTCAGTGAAGAAGTCCAAGCTCTCAACAAGCAAATCATTCAAGCTCATGTCGATGCAAATGAGCGGATGACTTTGTTGATGAGATCCCTCACTACCCTTCCCCCTCCGTCATAAATGTGTCTTGTTTCCCGTTTCTCCAGTCTTTCTATCTAACTCTAGTGGCAAGTGTACTGTTTTTACTGACTTCTGTGGTCAGCTCTGTGATCTAATGACATTGTTTCTTGTGCCTTGTCTCGTATGCTTTTATCTTCTCTATTACTGCTTACTTGTGCATGTACTGTGTGGCCCATGGCCCTGAATTCCTAACGTTTTGCATGCAACCTGTGTATGTTTACTGCTACTCTTTTTCAATGATGTCAAAAGGGGGAATTGATTGTGAAATTAGAGTCTAGTGGAAGAGAGAAGAGGGGATATGGATAGGAAGAAATATTATTGGCAATGGGAACTAACCAATCAGGGGAAATATTAGTGATAAGGGGAACTAATGCATTTTGAATGAATGTTAGACTCATGTGAAGGAGGCACTTTTGATGATCTCCTCACAAATGCAGGGACCTGGTCCTCTGCAGAATTTTCTCGTCTAGGTCTGTGTGCTATACATGTGGAAAGTTGTCGCATCAGAAGTTGGTGAGGTCGCCAATGTACCACACCAATCCAAATGGACGAGGTTGTTTTGTCCAAAGGCCAATAACTCTTATTGGTTGATATAGTCAACATGACAAACAACAAATCACTCATTTCATTCAAAGAGAGAATATTCAAGCTTCAACAAAACAGCAAGGGACCTCATAGACTGACGTATTGCTTCCTGAACCAGCTGTTATTTTGATTGCTTGTATTTATGCTTATATTGTAGGATTCGTTTCACTTGTGTTAGAAACATTTCAAACCTTGGGTGAATCACTGTAGGAGCTTAATTGAGAGCAACTTTGTGTCTTACGTTAAAAGTCTATATTAATCAGGTGGGTTAGTATAGTGGGAAATGCAGGCATTGCTTTGCCTCATTGAGTGATAGTGTATTACTCATAATAGAGATTAGGAGGTTAATCTCGTGTGTGTTGTAAACTGTGTTTTACTGTTACTTGAGAAAATTAATAAAAACAGTTTGAAAATCCTGTGAGACAGGTCGTGATTTTACTTCCTTGAGCAAGGAAGTTTCCACGTAAAGTTGCATGTGCTATCTTTACTTTCTGCATTTACTTCTGTTTATCTTAACTATGCTAAGGACCTGGTTCTATCGTAGTTAGTGGACGCATACATTCCAACATCTTTTAATTACGTAAAATCTCAAAGTTTAGAAGTAATTGTCATTTCATCATAGAGAAACTTGAAATTTGCAATCTCAATTAAGTTTGGTTCATGATCGTGAGAACTTATTCAAAAGTTTTTGCAGCTCAATTATAAAAGTCTGCAATATTTTGAGACAATCTTTTTTAGTCTAGTTACATTTTTGTTTGATTTTATTTTCTGAGGTCCAACTTCAACGAAGTATGAATTGGTTGTTAGGTTTATGTTTATCTTTTATAACTCATGAAAAATGCTTGATAACCTTATAATATAAAGTGAAACACAATGTTTTGACACTTCTTAACAATAAGAAAAAACATCAATATATCCAAATATCAAAAATGCACAAATGGCCTTGAATGGCAGTGGGGCGGGGCGGATGCAGGGCGAGGTGGGTTTAAGGCTATATGGAGCGGGGCGGGTTGAAGTGGGTTTTTTAAAAATTAATGTGGGGCGGGGCGGGGTGCGGGTATATGTAATTTTATGTGGGTTCAAAATTCTTAATTTTA